>ONZH01022642.1:0-29062 GCA_900303285.1 Rhinella marina
TGTGATTCTGTCACGACAGGGAAACAAGGGATAGTGTGCCCTGTCTGAACCCCACCTCTTTCCCTGCCTACTTACAGTAGATGCCCTAGGCGGCAAAACCGTAACTTGGAGACAGTCCCTATGCTGAGTACGTGCACAGGGAAGGGAAGGGAACACAGGGAAAGACGAACACAGACAGAACAAACACAATAGCAGAATAGTCAGCAAGCCAAGTCAAGAACAGGAGGTCACGTCAAATACCGAGGGGAATCACAAAAGCGTAGTCTAAGTCCGAAGCCAAAATCCAATATACCAATAATCAACAGCAAGGTCCAACACACAGCACTGATCTCTGAAGACTAATCACAGGCATCTGAGTGAGGCAGTTGCCATCTTTAAATAGCCCGCCCAGGATCATGTGATGTGGCCAGCATCACATGACCTGAGGCGGAGCAAGCTGTCCAAACAATATGTAAAGTAGCCATGTGGTGTGATCAGCACCACATGGCTAAACCCAAACAGAGAATTAACTCATGAAGTGCTGGCTGACAAGACCAGCACTTCAATTCCCTATTGCTCGTCTCTAGGGGGGCGGAGAGGTCCGGCAATGTCGTGCAGAGGGAGCGCGACGCCGACCTCGCGTGACAGACTGTTCCCCCATACTAAAAGCAACCTATCTGGCTCTAGAGCGCAGGATTGACTGGAGCTAAGAGAAAAGAAGAAGCGTCCACGCTGGACGCCATGTGAGACGCCGTTAAGAGCACAAAATTCAAACGGCGCAAACAATGCAGAGAGAGAACATCAACATCGCAGAGCGGGCGTGAGGCGGATCATACAGATGGGGTAACGTACAATAATATAAGAACTTTGCAAATATACAATCACAGTCATAAGCACAATAAGATTATTAAGGAGAACTGTATAATTCAATATTACTAAAGAGAACTGCAACAAGATTAAGGAGGACTGTACTATATTTACTACAATAATACAAGCAATCCTAAATGGCACAATAAGGGAGTTTACTCCCCTTCACTATCAATATTATTTATTATTTTTATTATCATTACTATTTTTTTAAATTTACAGCCCAGATCCCAGTGAAGAGATAATAAAAGCGGCTAATATACAGAAGTGTTGCTTGAATAAGTTTTAAATTACTATTATTTTATAGTAATATTTTCTTCTATTTTCTATTTTTATTTTTTGGTTGATCCAGCGCTGGATAGTAATAACTAGCGATGATCGAGCACCTCGATGTTCGGGTGCTCGGGCCAAACACTAGACTGGGCACCCCCTGCTCTGCAGAGGGGAGGGTGTCTGGTCCATAGGGAAACGTCTGAAAATGGTGGAAACACCACAGAAATGGTTAGGGAACAGCATAGGGAGGATGTCTGGATGCATCTTGGACACCGAAGTTGCTGCTATTACAGATGATGTCCGACTATTACGCCACTTTTGCGAAATGACAAAAATACCCCAAAAAAATCCAAGATAACATTGATTTTACAGGAAATATTGTTAGGAAACATAGATTTACTTGTACGTTAAGTGCAAGTGCTGCCAAAAATTACACGGATGAGGCACTCCCATACAACCGGTATATAATATAAAGAAGGTCCTCATTCACATTGTGGTATAATTGTGGGACTCCGACACTCATAAAGCCTATGCATTAAGTGAAAGGCCTGCCAAAAATTACAAGGAACAGGCACACCAATACACCCTTTATTACACATAAAGAAGGGCATCAGAGACATCATTGAAAAATTATCATTGATGGCCTGCTGCTGACACTCCAAAACAATAGGGGTGACATGCTGCTGCTGCGCAGACCGTCCAAAAAATTAAGGGCGACACGCTGCTGCCAAGCTGACCGTCCAAAAAATTAAGGGTGACCCGCAGATGCTGAGCGGACCATCCAAAAAATGTTATTCTTAATGTGACATTCTGTTGAAGAGCAGACCATAAAAAAGAATTTAAGTAATCCATAGAATGTATCAAGGTAATAAAAAGTCCTCCATATATGTCCTACAGATACAAGACACAAATCAGATGTGGGCCCGCATGATGAGCGACTCAGATTTATGCCAGATAGGAAAAAAATTCTGTATTGATACAGTAATCCCGTACATTTATGCTGCACCTTAAACAAACTTAACTCCCCCAAGAAAATATTAAAATTTCAACCGTATGAAAAAGGGAATACCCAAACTGACTCTCAGGCAGTGACATGATGCACTGAAGGCTCCAGCTTTGCCTGGACTGTGACAATATGGAGGTATTGATGCAGTAATCCAAGAAAGCTCGGAGTTCGATCTTGAGATCGAGCTGGCGGTCTGCAGGGAGGTGAGCTACCACCTGTCGGAGCCCCTGCCTCTCAGGGCCTCCCCGATGCTCGTCGCTGAGTGTCCGGGGGCCGGAATCGTTAATTTAAAAAATTTGAGTGTTCAAACCAGGCCAGGTCGCCTCAATACTTGAGCTATGAATAATGGAATAGGACTCCATGCTGCTGCCGAGCTGACCGTCCAAAAAATTTAAGGGTGACCCGCAGATGCATGCACTTTGCAGTTAAAACTTACTGTAGTCTTACTTTTCCAGCTTTATATTTTTCCCACAAAAAGCTTCTTTATAAATCGTACTGATATGCAGAAAGCTGTAGAAATATAAGAAGATAAGACTGTTTTATATATTTATCTGTATTGGATATACACAACCTCAGCACTACAGATGATTGAAAATCGAAAGCCATGTCCATGTTAGTTAGTTTTTTTTTGTTTTTTTTTAATCAATTTTTTTGGTCCTATTTTTTTGGTTATTTAAAAAAAAAATACATTATTTACTTTTGCTATAATAATATCAAAATCTGTATGTTTTTGCAAAGTATTTATAAACCAAAATATAAATACTCAGTTTAAATATAATCTCAGTTTAAATGTCTATTTTTGTTCTTTTACACTTTGTAAACGATTATGTGCACAATAGGCTATGACACATATTGTAGCTTGCCGACAAGATAATAATGTAATATAATTAATGTCACAAATCAATACTTGTAGATTGATCAGTATTAATGGAATATGTAGTTTTATTTTTCCTATTTTCTAAAGGTGTTATCGGTCAGGGCGTAGTAGAGCGTGTGGTCTTGTAAATAAAGGTGTATAGGGCTTTCTTGATACTTTCTTTTTTTGTATGGAAAATGTACAGTAAATGTAATAGATTACTTTATTGAGCTGTTGGAAAGAGTCTTTGTTAACAATTTTATAAAGTGTGCTCCGTTTAAAAAAAAAAAAAAAATGGGGGCAATTACAATTTATTGTGAGCAGCAAGCTTTTTAGTAGTCACAGAAGTGGGATGGTTACGCTGATAATGGCATTACCGCCGCTCACCATCTGTGTAGATTCATCAAAGTTGAGTAACACCTCACAGAGGTCAGACATCAATGCCCACTCGTTGCTTGTGAAGAATGTAACAACGGATTTCAGCTACATAGACTTTTGAACGGTTGTAATGCGCTGTGCACCTAGCTTTACTTGCCACCCAAAAAAAAAAAGCAGACGTATTTCACAATGGACTTCGGTCTTTTTGGAACAGAAACAATCTTTCTACCTACCCAAATCCTATCCCTATAGTTTAATTCCCTACTTGCTTAAATTAAACTGCAGACGCAAATGAGGAACTAAATTAACGGTATTAAATATGGATGTCAGCTACATAGACTTTTGAACGTTTGTAATACGCTGTGCACCTAGCGTTACTGACAGGGCACACTTGGGTTTTTTTGTCACCCAAAAAAAAAAAAATGCAGAAGGATTTAATAATGGACTTTTGAACAATGATACTAACCCTGCCTATAGAAATTCTATCCCTACACAAGTCCCTCCTTGCGCAAATGTTATACAAATATATAGAGTGTGACTCCTAAAACGTATATATTTTAATTAAATCATCATTAAAAACTAAATAGTGTGTATCACCAAAACTACAAAAGTAACCACAGACAGGGTGGGTGGGAGCAGAATACGGCTATCCCTCGATCAACTTAGGATAAACCCTTAGCCCAGGGATGCCCCCTAATGGTGGGGGTGCCCTGTCCCCGAACCTACCCTGCCTGAGCCCTATTACACCCTACAGATGGAGAGCGGGTAGTACAAAAAGTCGTATATGTCACCCTGACCCCAGCACCGTGGGCTCCTCAGGGGGTAATGACACGGGTGAAATGGTTTCTCAATCAGAACAAAATGCCAACATGGGACTTCACAGATAAATACTTGCCCCAGCCTCGGTCTGACCACTTGGTAAATATTGCCAATTCTATAAGAGAAACAAATCAATCAGATCCTACAATAGGCAGTCCTCTCTTGTACAAACTCAGTCCTCTTTTTTAAACCAGGCTCCCTACCAACTTCGAGACCGCCCAAGAGCGAACAAAATACGACCCCCGATAATGCCCTCCAAATAATAAATCTATTAAGTCATTGCCTCACTAATATCGAGATTGCAGTGTTGAGAAAAGGTTTATCGTTTGTTCCTACCACAAATTTTGACCCTTTTGTCTGGACGAAGGACCTGAATTTGTTCTGTCGCAGATTGAAGTGGTTCAAATTTTATCAGAGTTCGAACAAACAGACCTGTGAGAAAATGGGGATTGATCCTAGTGACTTTCCGGACCTACAGACCCTTTTGGACCTGTGGGAAGAAGGCTCTAGGTCGCCTGGTGAGGGTCCATTTACAGACCTACGCCCGATGAGCACAAAGACGCCTCCACCTGTTAATACGGAACACATAGACATTTTCTTAAAGATGGTCACCTCAGAAATTGAGCAACTCGGTATCATCAGAGGTTTCCATCGCAATTTATCTTACGATGAGGCCCAAGCATTAAAAAATCTGGAACAAGACCCTACTATAATCTTGAAACAGTCTGATAAAGGGGGCAACCTCGTGATCCTCGATCATACCAGATACGTAAAAATGTGCGTGGATTTGTTGAATAACAAGGAGAGCTACTGTATTCTCCCTTCGGATCCGACGGCCTCCTTCCTATCATCCCTCAAACAATTACTAACAGATGGCCTTAACGATAAAGTTATAAGTGAGTCAGAATTTAACTTTTTACTACCTAAAACACCTCAAATTGCAACCTTTTATGCACTTCCCAAGGTGCATAAGGGGCTCCATGCATTGAAGGGGCGCCCAATTGTCTCGGGGATTAACTCTCTAACCCATCATTGTGGGATTTATATTGATAAAATCCTGAGAGACTTTGTGACATCCCTTCCGTCCCATACCAGACACAGCATGGATTTCCTACGTAAGATCGAATGCCTAAGTGTAGACCCTCACTCCAAGCTTAGTAGTATAGATGTGGAATCCTTATATACATCGATCCCACATGAGAGGGGCCTACAGGCGGTTGCTTTTTATCTCAATACTCGTGGTGTACATTTTAATAGACATAACCGGTTTGTCTTGGACCTACTTAAATTTACTTTAACACACAACTATTTCATCTTTAATGGGTCCTATTACCACCAGCTCAGGGGGACGGTGATGGGGAGTCCCTGTTCCCCATCGTATGCTAATCTCCTCCTGGGCTGGTGGGAGGACACACATGTCTTTGCTGACCAGTCCACTATTTGGAATAGTGACATACCATTCTGGTCATGTTATACTGATGACATCTTCAATGAGTTTATGTTCACACTCAATAAGAATTAGATCGGCCACTTTTTTACTTCGGTCATTGATGACAACTCTCTCACTTTTTTGGACCTCTGTGTTAACAAACAAGGTGACCATCTGAGTACCACCGATTATCGTAAGTCGACTGTTACCAATAATATTTTATATTGGAGCAGTCACCATCCTTATTCTTTGAAATGTGGTATACCAAAGGGTCAATTCCTAGGTATGCGTAGGAATTGCTCTAGCCCAGAAAGTTTTTACTTAGAATCTAGAAAACTACATAATCTGTTACGTCTGAGAGGCTATCCTAAACCTGTTTTGAGGGATGCTTTCAAGGAAGCTGAGGCCCAGAATACGAATAAATTACTCATTCCAAGATCTCGTAATTCCACTGATCCCCCAGGGATAAGACTTATTACTACATTTGATAATGCCAACTGGGAGGTTAAGGAGATCCTTCGCAAATTTTGGCCAGTGTTATGTATGGACCCAGATCTGTCAAAGGCCATTGCCCCCTTCCCCCAAATTACTTACCACACAGGTAGAAATCTCCATAATCATCTGGTACATAGTCACTATTATGGACCCAAGAAGGAAGGGACATGGCTTGACAGGAAACCGTGCGGCATTTTCAGATGCGGGACATGTAAGGCTTGCAATTTCCTACAGACCACCAAATCAGTTCAATGCTCAGTTACCCAACGGACCTGTATGATCAACAATTTCATTAATTGTAGGAGCAAAGGGGTTATCTATCTTTGCCAGTGCACCTGCCCAATGGACTACATGGGCAAAACGACCCGCAAGTTCAGACGCAGGATCCTGGAACATGTCAATGACATTAAGAACAAAAGAGATAATCCCGTCGCTAATTACTTTGTGAATGATCACAATAGTGATTTGCGTACTGTCCACTTTTCTGCTATTCAATTTATACCTGAAATCCCAAGAAAGGGCGACTGGGACCGTAGTTTGTTACAAAAAGAGTCCAAATAGATTTACAACTTTCGATCCCAGTCACCTTTGGGACTTAATGAAAGACTAACTTATACTTGCTTTATTTAGTGTTTTTTCATTTTTTTGTTTGTATTATTGATTCCCTGTACAGGCTGCCCTATGACTGGTCAGGGGCACGAGAAGTGCCCAATGACTTTGGTGGACCATCTCTCCACCTTATCTCTTTTTTGTTTCTAAGCCCATGGTATTATCGGCCCAGATGGGCTATGTATTTTTGGTCACAAAACCTCTGCTTCTGAGGAGGATTGTTGCCAGCAGCTGGGTTGTATGGCATTCTGCCATGGAATTCCTCTTATGCCTGATAGGTAATCTTATTACCTGTGCGCTTCACAGTCCGGAACTTGGTGCTTTCCAGCCCGACCGGAAGTGACGCTTGCGTCTCACGGTGCGTTCCACACACCGGACGTGCGTCACCAGGCGGGTGGAACTGCCGCATAGTGCGCGCACTTATTCCCAGCTGGCGTCCTGTGCCTTGTGCATCGGCGCCTCATGGGAACACTCGCTTACCTCCAGCCACCACTGTAAGTTATGCTCCTGCTTCACTATCAATAATGGCATGCCTATTGTAGGATCTGATCGATTTGTTTCTCTTATAGAATTACCAAGTTTTCAGACCGAGGCTGGGGCAAGTATTTATTTGTGAAGTCCCATGTTGGCATTTTGTTCTGATTGACAATGCATTGAATATATCTTTTTCCCTATTATTTCACTTGTGTCATTACCCCCTGAGGAGCCCACGGTGCTGGGTGAAACGCGTTGGCGTCTGGGTGACATATATGACTTTTTGTACTACCCCCTCTCCATGGGTAGGGTGTAAAAGGGCTCAGGCAGGGTAGGTTCGGGGACAGGGCACTCCCACCATTAGGGGGCATCCCTGGGCTAAGGGTTTATCCTAGGTTGATCGAGGGATAGCCTTATTCTGCTCCCACACGCCCTGTCTGTGGTTACTTTTGTAGTTTTGGTGATACACACTATTTCGTTTTTAACGATGATTTAATTAAAATATATACATTTTTGGAGTCACATTCTATATATTTTTTACTAACTCCTTTGTGTTCTCCACCCCAATCTGACATATCTTGTTTTGCGTTGTTTTTCTAAATGTTATACAGCAAGACGCAAAAGAGGTACTGCGGGCTTAACAGCAGAAATTATAGCAAAGTATGTCAGGTATATAGTATACAGAGAGTATCCTACAGCATGCAGCAGCACATGTGGCATTAATGGCAGGCCACCTAGTGCTATTTTCACCACCTTTAACGTCCTCAAATATAAGTAAATAAAGGTTTGTGCCAGATAGCCCTTAAAAGGGGTTTTGGGTCTTTTCTGAGCGTTTTCTATCCCTGCCTAGCGTGCTTCTCTCCCTACACTCTCTGTCCCTCCTTGCTGCAGCTGTCCCTGGCTCGGTATGAGCCGGTCACATGTCCCAGGGTGCTTTATAGCACCTGATGACGCGTTCCCGGCCATCCAATCAGTGTAATGCCAGTAGCCAACATGGCTACTGGCATTACAGTGAATGCCAGCACCTTCCTGCACGCTAATTGGCCGAATACCGCATGGTCCTGAGCACTGCCATGTTCGACCAAATAGTGTATTCGGCCGAACATGTTCGCTCAACCCTAGTAATAACCATTTATTGGTTTATGTCTATTGCATTCTATTTTATTTTAACAACTCAGCGATATAACTAATACTTTTTAAAGAAATAAATCTATCAGTAATTTCACTTGTGAGTGTGCCTATCAGTTTAATTTTCAAAAAAATGTTCTTTATGATACTGGCAGTGTGTTGCAGACTCACACAAGAGCTAGACTAGGATTAGTATTGCAAGGTAAAATGAAACTCTGGTTATATGTATAGGTATGGGTTCTGGTTGGGTCACAGCTTGCAGACTTATGCAGTTTTTCAAAAATTAAGTTACTTTACCGAAATACCCCTTTAATATGTTCTTGCTATAGACTTCATTCACTGCCTGCATCAGTGTGATCCACAAAGAGCATAATGAATGAAATCCATGATTTTGTTTTGTACCACAGGCTACAACGCTACAAAATGCAGCTGTTGTTAAGGGGATGCTGCAAGTCAAATATGCATTTTTTACTGACTTATCACCGTGTCTCTCCTGTAGCAATGCATCTCCTTGGACTGAACTGGCAGCTCCAGCCAGCAGATGGACATACCTTCAACAATGGGATAAGAACTAGCAGTGATGATGTTGCAACAATGCCATCTGGAGGCAAAGGTGAGATTCTGTTTAGTGCAAGTTTCTACAGAGATACACTTAATTCTGCCTGCATATCTTGGGGTCTGTCTATCTGTCAGAGGAAACTGTCATTATTCCTTCAAAATGTTCTATTTTTTTCCTTTATCGATTTTTTTTAGCCCCAGTAGTTGACAATTCAAAATACATAATATTATACAAGGATAACAAGATAATGATGTTAAAACAAGATGCTGATGTTAAAATGAGACTTTTGCCAATATTTTCTTATATCAAGAACATACCGGAGCCCGAGCACCGCGTCAAGGTATCTCAGAGTGGCACAGAACCTAATGCTAACCTACCTATGCCGTATGGGCAATTGCGGAAGGAGCATACAGGCCGACACACAGCGACCAACTCCAAGTTACCTCCAGCGTGAGATCACACATACAATGGGAGAAGGGAGGAGGCTGTGAGTCCCACCTACCAATGACTCATGTGACTCAGGCTGCACAGGTGCACCAGAATGCTACCATAAGATCTAAGTCAAGGCACATTCAAACTTGGAGTTGCCACACCTCCAGGTGTAAATGTACAAACACAATCATGGAGAAAACGTGGTCTAAAATGGCAGAGAAGTGCTCAAAACCCCAGCACTTCTCAGCCATTTTAGACTAAGTTTTCTCCGTGATTGTGTTTGTACATTTACACCTGGAGGGGTGGCAACTTCAGGTTTTAATGTGCCTTAACTTAGATCTTATGGTAACATTCTGGTGCACCTGTGCAGCCTGAGTTACATGAGTCATTGGTAGGTGGGACTCACAGCCTCCTCCCTCCTCCCATTGTATGTGTGATCTCACGCTGGAGGTAACTAGGAGTTGGTTGCTGTGTGTCGGCCTACATGCTCCTTCTGCAATTGCCCATACAGTATAGGTAGGTTAGCGTTAGGTCACGTGCCACTTTGAGATACCTTCACGTGGTTCTCGGCCTCCGGTATGTTCTTGATATAAGAATATATTGGTGAAAGTCTCATTTTAACATCAGCGTGAGGGTTTAGTCATATATTATCAATTACATTTACCGTTCTAGTGCACCTTTTTCCGTGATTTGTTTGATTATATAGTTTGTCACATCCACACAATTAGTTATCTTGTGTAGGAGGTTTTTGTGGTACATGTGGTCCGCTGCCGGCATCCTCCATTGTATGCATTTCTTCTGGGGATTGCTGTTAGCAGCGGATCACATGTGCAGGATTTGGTCCCCCGGTTTGATATGCGCAACAGCATATGGGGTTTTGAGCACTTCTCTGCCATTTTAGACCACGTTTTCTCCTTGGTGATATGCTTTCCCAACAATACATAGTATTATAAATACATACATTTAAATTATACCAAATTACAGTGTATAGAAAGAATACAAAGTACAAACAAATCGTCTTCACAACTGAATCCAAAATACTGTACTTTGTCTCTTTAGCTTGTTATGTAGGATATATACATTCTACTGTATTATTCTATAGGCGTGGGTCACATTTCATATGAGACATATAACATATTTTTGGTCACTGTTGCTTCCAGTTCATTACATTATTGCATGTGCTGTAATTTAGAATATTTTGTAAGTGTTTATATGTATATAATATTCATAAAACATTTATGCAGCAATATGAACTACATAAAGGGCACACTGGAATTCTAAATGTGTTTACATAAAAACAAGATACTAACCCTCTGTTGGTATGATTGCAGTCTGATTCTCTGTATTATAAATGCAACATTTGACAGTGATGTCTTAGGCAGGATATGTCTCTCCCTCTCAAGTGGGATGTGTTGTGACAACCCCTGTAGATACTACTAAAACAACAATACTAGTAACTATATGCATATCCCTGTTTAGGAGGGTCTGCAGCATTAAAAAGCTGTTGCCGGCCAAAGTGAAATGACAAGTCCCAAGCCCCCTGCCCCATTAGGTTTATTCCATATCAGTTAATAGTAAACGTGATTACACTTTTTTTTTTTCTCTCTTCCTTCTCCAGGGTGTTGCACAGGTGAGTAATTAGGGTGTGGCTATCTAATTAAGAGAAGTTAAATAGCCAGTCTTGAGGGCAGTTCAGTCCTTTGAATCCAGAGGTAAAAAGCAGACTGGTTTGAGTGTTGCATTTATAAAAGCAGAGACACAACGCGAGTTTGAGCCTGCGCGTGTTTGATTTTTAAGTGTGTGTTTGAATTAAGTGTGTGACTTTAGATTACGAGCAAATTGCCTGTTTGGAATCGCACATCGTGTATCTAACTGGGCGAATTTCAACACTGAGAAGCGCTGACAATTTGGAAACGAGTTTGCTGCTAACTGAGAAAGCACTCTATGGGGTAGATGTGGGGGAGGGTGGTAGTGAGGAGGCTCAGGAAAGTGAGGTAGCTAGCTGGGTAACAGTTAGAAAGTGGGTTAGAGGGAAAAGTGCCAGGGAGGCTAGACCCCAACAAGTTTGCAAGTTTGGCAGATGAGGGGGATGCCACTTCAGGGAGAGCACTGCTGAAGCCGGACACTTCTTCTGCCAGTCAGGGGAATGTCAGCTCCAGTAAGCAGGGGACCAGGAGAGCAGGGCAGGCCAGACAGGTGCTGGTAGTGGGAGACTCAATTATTAGGGGTACAGAGAAGGCAATCTGTCACAAAGACCGGGATCGTCAAATGGTGTGTTGCCTTCCTGGCGCTTGAGTTCAGCACATCGCGGATCAGGTTGACAGATTACTGGGAGAGGCTGGAGAAGATCCAGCAGTCATGGTCCACATTGGAACCAATGACAAACTTAGAGGTAGGTAGAAATTAGGGAGGTAAACAAGTGGCTCAAGAACTGGTGTAGGAAGGAGGGATTTGGGTTCTTGGAGAACTGGTCCGACTTCTCTGTCGGCTACAGGCTCTACCGTAGGGATGGGCTACATCTCAATTGGGAAGGGCAGCTGTTTTGGGGGAGAAGATGGCTAGAAGGCTGGAGGAGTGTTTAAACTAGGGACTGGGGGGGAGGGTAACTACATTATAGGAGGGGAAGATAGTGCAGATAGAGACATGGGGCAAGGTAATGAAACTGGGCGAGGAATAGAAGGAGGAACTAGAATAGTTCAGAAGGAAAGGTGTAGGTGAAAAAATATATATAAACCTCTTAACTGTAAGTACACTAATGCCAGAATCCTGACTAATAAAACTGGTGAACTGGAATTAGTGATGTATGAGGAGGACTAAGACATAGTGGGAATAACTGAGACATGGCTGGATGATAGCTATGACTGGGCGTTTAACGTACAGGGTTACAGTCTGTTTAGAAAGGATCGCCAAAACCGTAGAGGGGAGGGGTCTGCCATTATGTAAAGTCCTGTCTAAAGCCCACACTCCAGGAAGATATAAGTGAGGGACATGAAAATGTGGTGTCACTGTGGTTAGAAATAAATGGAGCAAAAAACAATAATAAAATACTAATAGGAGTTTATTATAAACCACCCAATATACCAGAGTCCACAGAAAATCTACTTCTAAACTAAATAAACGAGGCGGCAAATAATAATGAAGTCGTTATTATGAGGGACTTCAACTACCCAGATATAGACTGGGAAACTGAAACCTGTATATCTTATAAAGGAAACAGGTTCTTGGCAATAACCAAAGACAATTATCTTTCCCAACTGGTTCAGGACCCGACTAGAGGGACGGCCATACTGGACTTAGTATTAACCAATAGACCTGACAGAACAACAGATGTGCAGGTTGGGGGACACCTGGGAAATAGTGACCATAAAATAATAACTTTCCAATTGTCATTCAAAAGAGTGTTTCTTCAGGGAGGAACAAAAATACCAAACTTCAAAAAAGAAAAATTTAGCCAACTAAGAGAGGCCATAGGCCTAATTAACTGGGACAAAGTCCTCAAAAAATAAAAACAAAGCCACAAAATGGTAGATTTTTAAAAATATCCTAATATCTAATTGTGAGAAGCACATACCTTATGGGAATAAAAGGTTAAGGAACAAGAAAAAAAACAATGTGGATAAATAGAACTCTAAAGAAAGCAATAAATGACAAAAAGAAAGCATTTAAATCACTAAAACAGGAGGGTGGCAAGGAAGCATTGAAAAACTGTAAGGAAAAAAATAGAATATGTAAAAGACAAATAAAAGCAGCCAAACTAGAGACCGAGAGATTAATCGCCAAAGAGAGTAAAACTAACCCTAAAATGTTCTTTAATTATATAAATGGTAAAAAGTATAAACCTGAAGGCGTCGGCCCCTTACAGCGTAATGAGGGGGGAGTTGCAGAGAGCGATGAAGATAAAGCAAAGCTACTAAATATTTTTTTCTCCACTGTATTCACTGAGGAAAATAAACTGTCAGATGAAATGCAGAATATAAAAGTAAATTCCCCATTAAAAGTGCCCTGTCTGACCCAGGAAGAAGTACAGCGACGTCTTAAAAAGATTAAAATAGACAAATCGCCAGGACCGGATGGCATACATCCCCGTATCCTAAGAGAATTAAGTAATGTCATAGCCAGACCCTTATTTATGATATTTAAGGACTCTATACTGACAGGGAGTGTTCCACAGGATTAGCGCATAGCAAATGTTGTGCCAATATTCAAAAAGGGTCCAAAAACAGAGCCCGGGAACTATAGGCCGGTAAGTTTAACATCTGTCGTGGGTAAACTGTTTGAAGGTTTTCTTAAAGATGCTATCTTGGAGTACCTCAATTAAAATAAGCAAATAACTTCATATCAGCATGGCTTCATGAGGGATCACTCATGTCAAACCAATTTAATCAGTTTCTATGAGGAGGTAAGTTCTAGATTTGACCGCGGCGAATCAATGGATGTCGTATATATGGACTTCTCCAAAGCATTTGACATGGTACCACATAAAAGGTTAGTATATAAAATAAGAATGCTTGGACTGGGAGAAAATGTCTGTATGTGGGTAAGTAACTAGCTCAGTGATAGAAAACAAAGAGTGGTTATTAACGACACATACTCAGATTGGGTCACAGTCACTAGTGGGATACCACAGGGTCCAGCATTGGGCCCTATTCTCTTCAATATATTTATTAATGATCTTGTAGAAGGCTTGCACAGTAAAATATCAATTTTTGCAGATGACACTAAACTGTGTAAAGTAATTAACACAGAAGAGGACAGTACACTGCTACAGATGGATCTGGATAGACTGGAGGCTTGGGCAGAGAAGTGGCAGATGAGGTTTAACACTGACAAATGTAAGGTTATGCATATGGGAAGGAATAATGCAAGTCACCAGTACATACTGAATGGTAAAACATTGGGTAACTCTGACATGGAAAAGGACCTAGGAATTTTAGTGAACAGCAAACTAAGCTGTAGAAACCAGTGTCAGACAGCTTCTGCCAAGGCCAATAAGATAATGGGTTGTATCAAAAGGGGCATAGATGCCCGTGATGAGAACATAGTCCTGCCACTTTACAAATCACTAGTCAGATCACACATGGAGTACTGTGTACAGTTCTGGGCTCCTGTGAACAAGGCAGACATAGCAGAGCTGGAGAGGGTTCAAAGGAGGGCAACTAAAGTAATAACTGGAATGGGTGGACTACAGTACCCAGATAGATTATCAAAATTAGGGTTATTCACTTTAGAAAAAAAGACGACTGAGGGGAGATCTAATAACTATGTATAAATATATCAGGGGTCAGTACAGAGATCTCTGCCATAATCTATTTATCCCCAGGACTGTAACTGTGACGAGGGGACATCCTCTGCACCTGGAGGAAAGAAGGTTTGTACATAAACATAGAAGAGGATTCTTTACGGTAAGAGCAGTGAGACTATGGAACTCTCTGTCTGAGGTGGTGATGGTAAGTTCACTAAAAGAGTTCAAGAGGGGCCTGGATGTATTTCTGGAGTGTAATAATATTATAGGTTATAGTTACTAGAGAGGGGTCGTTGATCCAGGGAGTTATTCTGATTGCCTGATTTGAGTCAGGAAGGAATTTTTTCCCCTAAAGTGGGGAAAATTGGCTTCTACCTCACAGGTTTTTTTTTGCCTTCTTCTGGATCAACTTGTAGGAAAACAGGCTGAACTGGATGGACAGATGTCTTTTTTTGGCCTTATAAACTATGTTACTATGTTACTGTCAGTGACAAAGTATCATATACTACAGTAAAGGGCCAATCAATGAAAATCAAGAAATCACATTATTGAAACTAACAGTTATGTCTGTATTCTTCCCATAAGCTCTAAGACTTCATGACAATTCTCGTGCGTTACACTAAAGAAAGCAATAGGCTGCTAATTGCTATAATGAAGCCTATAAACTGAAACAATATGCAGAAACTATACATTTAGTAGAATTACAGTGCAGTACTTAAAACGATGAAGGCAAAATGGAATTCCACCCAGACCACCTGCAATATGATGAAATGGATGACTAGGAGGTTGCAAGTAAGCTGAAAACAACTAGGGTAAACAATAATAAGAAAACTAAGAAAATTAATTATAGTGCATCACAAGTGTGTAATCAAACCACCAGGAGTATTGGTGGGGGGGGGGCAAGGGGATGGACTTTTATTGACTAATTTAGAAAAACTTTGCACATATGTATGGTACTTAAAAAGAGTGTGAACACTTGGCCAGACCTGTAAAGGAAAGATTACTTACCTGCTTCCGAATGTCAGTTCCCCACTTCTTCTACTCCAGGCCCTTGATGGTCATATGGGCTCTCTCAATGTCAACATCCAGTTTGACATTGCCACAACCAATCACTGCCTGCGGTGGTGACCAGCTCCCCTTACGTCATGACAAATGGTCACATGATGTAAGGGGATCTGATGTTCCAGTGATTGGCTGTGGCAATGTCAAACTAGATGTTGAAACTGAGGAAGCCTAGTGGGGCAGCCCAGGAAGAGAAGGAGCAGAGAGCCAGTGTCAGAAAGCATGTAGATAGGTCTGTTGGAGGGGTTGAGCAAGATGGGGGAAAAATGATAAATTCTGTTTTATCCATGTTAAGTTTTAGAAAGTGAGAGGAGAAGAAGGAGGACATGGAAGATAGGCATTGTGGGATTCTGGATAGTAAGGTGGTAATGTCTGGGCCAGAGAGGTAGATTTGTGTGTCATGAGCATAAGGCCTTATTCACATGTCAGTGTTTTAATCAGTGATTTCCATCAGTGATTTTGAGCCAAAACCAGGTGTGGCTCTAAATACAGAACAGGTGCAGATCTTATTCCTTAAACCTTATATCTGTGGAGGCTACAATCCTGGTTTTGGCTATCAATTGCTGATGGAAATCACTGACCAAAACACTGATGTGTGAATAAGGCCTGAAAGTGATACTGAAAGCCATGGGACGCTATGAGCTTTCCCAGGCCGAGAGTGTAGATAGAGAAGAGCAGGGGTCCTAGGACAGAGCCTTGTGGGACACCAAAAGAAAGGGAATAAAATGAGGTGGTGGTGAGAGAGAGGGATACACTAAATGCCCGGTCTATGAGGTATTATGTGATCCAGTAGAGGGCCAGGTCAGTAATGCCAAGAGATGAGAAAGTTTGTAACAGAAGGGAGTGGTCGACAGTGTCAACGGCAGAGGACAGGTCAAGGAGGTGGAGGACAGAGTAATGTTGTTTGGTTTTCGCTGTTAGCAGGTCGTTGGTGACTTTGTAAGGGCAGTTTCAGTCGAGTGATAGGATCGGAAGCCAGACTGTAGCTGGTCATAGAGGGAGCAGGAGGAGAGGACAGTTCATAGACATGTTGCTCAAGTAGCTTTGAGGCATATGGAAGAAGTGATATGGGGCATTAGCTGGACAAAGAGGATGGGCCAAGTGAAGGCTTTTGAAGGATGAAAGGATAAGACAGGTATACACCGTTTAGCAATTCACTGAAAATAAAGGTGCTAAAATGAAAATAATAAATTTTTATTGGAATAAATATGTTTAAAACCCACACATGGAAGGAAAAGAAATAAAGCTTATAAATTGACTGCCAGAGAGCATTAGAAGGTATTAGTAGATCACTACCATCCTTCAAAAGCTCACACTAAATGTGATTCCACTTGATTGCAAAGTGACACCCCAAAAAATTATAAATAAAGTCAATCCAAACAATGAACTGACTAGGTGGTCCCCACAAATCAGTGGAGTATACTGAGAAACACAAAAATCAAACTGAAACAGGTCTCACATTTAGAACCTTGCTTAATCAATAACTGTCAAGTTCCAGGATTAGAGCCTATTAAGAGAATCAGAGAACTATTGCTTTTGATACAGCCCTATATACTAGCCCAGAACTAGGTACCAGCGAATGCTGCGATATTGAAGATGTTAGCTATCTGTACTAAGGCTCGACGCATTTCCAGTTCATCAGGAGCCCCGCGTGCCCTAGATAGCTAACCATGAATTAACATTGCAGCAGCGCGCACGAAACCTCGTATGTGGCATGCGCCTCCGGCACTAGGATGGCCGTGAAGCGCCCGCCGAGCGCGCTGGTATTTAAGCAGCTAGTTCCTCCCCTTTGGGGGCCGGATCAATATGCGGTGAGTACATTGTAGTGATACACAAACATGCTATGCAACAAAAGACTAGCCGCATCCTTGAAAATTGAAAGACCCCAAAAGAAAATGATTCAGTATAGAATCAGGGTAGAAGAGGGGATCAAACGGCGATGTATATATTGGCAATTATTATAAACACAGAACGGCAGAGAACAAGGCTGGTGATCAGACACGCTCACAAATACATAGGTACTATACAAAGTAATCAAGATAAAATCGCCAATTATGACAGCATAGAGGTAGAGAAAGAAACAGCATTAAAATACATTCACATCTATTATAGGTATAACAAGGCAAAATGATAGCTGAAAATAATAAATAAATAAACAAACCTATAATATTTATGATAATGCCATATAAGTAGAGATGAGCGAGCATGCTCGGGTGGAATTTGCGTGCGCTTTTTCAAATCTGCACGCTAATTCAGACGCATATTTTAGTATGTACACTAATGCGTACGCATTTTATAAATTAGTACATACTAAAATATGCTTCTGAATTAGCGGGAAGATTTGAAAAAGCGCACGCAAATTCCACCCGAGCATGCTCGCTCATCTTTACATATAAGGTGTATATGCTAGGAGATCATAAAAAGCACATAAAGGAAATGTGGTCATTTAATCCCTCCGCACCATTGTGGACATCATTAAGATGCTCTCCAATCCTTCTACGAAATTCCCTCACGGTCATCCCAACATATTGCATTCCACACCTACAGGAGGCCAGATATACAAGGCCTGTAGTTTTGCAATTTATGAAACTCCTGATTTCAAAGGTGGAACCCATAATAGTGCCACAGAAAGTTCTCCCTTTCTTAATAGAACTACAAGCAATACAATTACCACACCGAAACGTGCCGGTAAGAGAACTTTTTAACCAGCTTGAACTTGATGTGGATGGTTGAAATAAGCTGTGAACTAAATGATCACGAATATTCCTGCCCCGGCGATAGGTGATCAAGGGAGTACTACTGAACAGATGACGCACATCGGGATAGTCGCATAGTATCCCCCAAAATCTGTTGAAAATCGATCTAACCTCATCATGTGCCTTGCCAAAAATGGCGATAATACGGACCTGCTCAGAATACTCAGTTTGCTGGGCACAATAGGGACTCCCTATCGCAAGCAAGGGCATGTTAGTATGCTTGATGTAGCACCTTCTTGGGGTATCTCCACTGTTGGAATCTCCGCTGTAGGTCAGCCGACGCTACCCAGAAGTCTCTCAAATCTGAGTAGGTAAACAGCGTAGGTATTGCCCCTTCAGAATACCTCGCTTGAGGGGCAGGGAATGATGGCTCTGCCATCTCAGGAGGTTGTTAAAAGTAGTTTTACGGAATAAACAGGTACCAAGATCCCCATTGCTTCCAATGTAAATTGTAACGTCAAGAAAGGTGATGGTAGTGGGATTTGTTTCAAAGGTAAAAAATAGTCCCCAATAGTTGATATTGAGCGCTTGGACAAAGGATGCAAACGATTGCATCACCTTGCCACAGGATCGACGACGCCCATTTGGACATCCTTTTGCCAAAAACCACTTCACTTCACATTCCCAACCACCTAAATATAAATTTGCAAAAGTGGGGGCACAAGGGCTGCTCATTGCAATTCCTTGTTTCTGATGGTAAATATTTTTATAAAAAAAAAATATTGTGCTCCTCTCCCAAAGATTTTCAAGCAGTAACATTACCCACTCTGAGATGATGGCATTGTTGATGCTTTAAAAAGATTCATCTATTGTCATCAAGCCTTCAGACAAGGGGGGTAATGTGGTCATTTTGGATGAAGCTCAATACATGGATGTGTGTTTGAGTATTCTCAACGATCCTTCCTGCTATGAAGTATTATCTAGTAATCCTTTGGCTACATACCAGAAGGACTTGAATACTATACTTAATGCAGCCCTCGAGTCTAAATTGATCAACAAATCTGAGCTGGATTTCTTATCTCCCTCACATCCGCTTATGGACGTATTTTACGGATTGCCTAAAAGTCATAAAGGCCTGAATCCAGAAGAGTTGCCCCATTGTTTCGGGCACTTACGCATCCCATTATTACTTATGTGGATCTGGTCTTAAGACCGTTTGTTACCTCGCTCCCCTCCTATGTACGTGACTCCATGGAGGTCATTAAAAAGATTGATGGCCTCCATGTGGAGCAAGGCACCATCCTGGCTGGCCTTGATGTAGAGACCCTGTATATTTCTATACCACATGGGAGGGGAAGCAAGGTGATTTCATCATTTCTGCAAGAACGTGGCAAACATCTCTGGCCCCATAATGATTTGGTTTTGCAACTCCTCTGGTTCATACTGGAACACAATATTTTTTTATTTAATAAAAATATTTACCATTAGAAACAAGGAGTTGCAATGAGCAGCCCTTGTGCCCCCACTTTTGTAAATTTATATTTAGGTGGTTGGGAATGTGAAGTGAAGTAGTTTTTGGCAAAAGGATGTCCAAATAGGCGTCGTCGATTTTAACTTGGTTTCGTTATATCAATGATATTTTGATCCTGTGGCAAGGTGATGCAATCGTTTGCATCCTTTGTCCAAGCGTTCAATATCAACTATTGGGGACTATTTTTTACCTTTGAAACAAATCCCACTACCATCACCTTTCTTGACGTTACAATTTACATTGGAAGCAATGGGGATCTTGGTACCTGTTTATTCCTTAAAACTACTATTAACAACCTCCTGAGATGGCAGAGCCATCATTCCCTGCCCCTCAAGCGAGGTATTCTGAAGGGGCAATACCTACGCTGTTTACCTACTCAGATTTGAGAGACTTCTGGGTAGCGTCGCCTGACCTACAGCGGAGATTCCAACAGTGGAGATACCCCAAGAAGGTGCTACATCAAGCATACTAACATGCCCTTGCTTGCGATAGGGAGTCCCTATTGTGCCCAGCAAACTGAGTATTCTGAGCAGGTCCGTATTATCGCCAATTTTGACGAGGCACATGATGAAGTTAGATCAATTTTCAACAAATTTTGGGGGATACTACGTGTCTATCCCAATGTGGATCATCTGTTCGGTAGTGCCCCTTGATCACCTATCGCCGGGGCAGGAATATTCGTGATCATTTAGTTCACAGCTTATTTCAACCATCCACATCAAGTTCAAGCTGGTTAAAAAGTTCTCTTACCGCCGCGTTTCGGTGTGGTAATTGTATTGCTTGTAGTTCTGCTAAGAAAGGGAAAACTTTCTGTGGCGCTATTACGGGTTCCACCTTTGAAATCAGGAGTTTCATAAATTGCAAAACTACAGGCCTTGTATATCTGGCCTCCTGTAGGTGTGGAAAGCAATATGTTGGGATGACCGTGAGGGAATTCCGTAGAAGGATTGGAGAGCATCTTAATGATGTCTGCAATAGTGCGTATAACCCGGTCGCATGACATGTGAATGACATCCACACGGGTGGCCCTGAATAGCTGTGCTTTCAGGGTATTGAAGTCATTAAACCCTCTACACGAGGTGGTAATTTGGATAAGCACCTTCTACAAAAGGAAGCGCAATGGATGTTCTATCTGGGCACAGTTCGCCCGGAGGGATTAAATGACCACATTTCCTTTATGTTCTTTTTATGATCTCCTAGCATATACACCTTATATGGCATTATCATAAATATTATAGGTTTGTTTATTTATTGATTATTTTCAGCTATCATTTTGCCTTAGACGTGAATGTATTTAATGCTGTTTCTATCTCTACCTCTATACTGTCATAATTGGCGATTTTATCTTGATTACTTTGTATGGTACCTATGTGTTTGTGAGCGTGTCTGATCACCAGCCTTGTTCTCTGCCGTACTGTGTTCATAATTATTGCCAATATATACACCGCTGTTGGATTCCCTCTTCTACCCTGATTCTATACTGAATCATTTTCTTTTGGGGTCTTTCATTTTTCAAGGATGCGGGTAGTCTTTTGTTGCATAGCATGTTTGTGTATCACTACAATATACTCACCACATATTGATCTGCCCCCCAAAGGGGAGGAACTAACTGCTTAAATACAGGCGCGCTCGGCGGCTGCTTCACGGCCATCCTAGTGCCGGAGGCGCATGCCACATATGAGGTTTCGTGCGCGCTGCTGCAATGTTAATTCATGGTTAGCTATCTAAGGCATGCGGGGCTCCTGATGAACTGGAAATGCGTTGAGCCCTAGTACAGATAGATAACATCTACAATAGCGCAGCATTCGCTGGTACCTAGTTCTGGGCTAGTATATAGGGCTGTATCAAAAGCAATAGTTCTCTGATTCTCTCAATATGCTCTAATCCTGGAACTTGGCAGTTATTGATTAAGCAAGGTTCTAAATGTGAGAGACCTGCTTCAGTTTGATTTTTGTGTCTCTCAGTATACTCCACTGATTTGTGGGGACCACCTAGTCAGTTCATTGTTTGGATTGACTTTATTTATAATTTTTGGGGTGTCACTTTGCAATCAAGTGGAATCACATTTAGTGTGAGCTTTTGGAGGATGGTAGTGATCTACTAATACCCTCTAATGCTCTCTGGCAGTCAATTTACGAGCTTTATTTCTTTTCCTTCCATGTTTGGGTTTTAAACATAGTTATTCCAATAATGATTTATTATTTTCATTTTAGCGCCTTTATTTTCAGTGAATTGCTTTTTAAGGATGAGTTTAATGGTGTGTTTCAAACCAGAGGGGAAGACAGGAGGTTAGTTATAGGTTGAAAAGATGAGTTAGGGCTGTCATAAACACTGTGGTGAGGTTGTGGATGCGGTGGAATGAGATTGGGTCAAGTGCGTAGGTGGTCAGATGTGATATGGAGAGTAGTGGAAAGTTTTTCTTCTGTAACAATGGATAAGCAGGTTATGGGAGAAGAGGACTGACTAGTTGTGTAGATGGTCTGTGGGGACTGTTAATCTGTAGATCACAGTAAAATATCTTTACATTGAAACCTGTAACTCAGTTGGTTTTATTCAACCATAACTCTGCATACTGATGTCATAGCCAGACAGAGCCATCTGGTCATAACACATGCAAAGCATGCCTCCTGTTTTCTTGACAAATTCCATTCTGATAAAGAAAAAGTAGGCTGGACCTACATAGCGCTGAGTACAACTCATGTTGTACATTTACTAACACTTTTTAATTGTGTGATTTCTGGCAGCAACTAAATTTCTTAAAGTGGATCTGCTAGCATGACAATATAGAATGCTGAAAAATCCTTTTTATGTGACCAGTTGCTAAAAGTTGCAGTACACGCTTTCTTTGTGTTTGACCTTAACAGTATACCCTTGGATTATAATCTTTTTTTGTTGTTTATTTTTTGACAATAAAAATGTTATATATGACATAGGGATCCTAAATTTGCTAAAGCAAGTCAAGCAGGTTGCAACATCTTGGAATAGTTACAGTGTAGCTGGCAGCTGAGCTACGGGAGACCCAGGTGTGAAGCACAGAAGTAGCAGGCAATACTCTTATACCCCATTCGTCAGTGTTTTGGTCAGTGATTTCCATCAGTGATTGTGAGCCAAAACTAAGTGCGTTTCTAAACACAGAACGGGTCCAGATCTTTCCCTTATACCTGATCTGTCTGTAGGATTCACGTCTGGTTTGGGCTCACAATCACTGATGGAAATCACTAACCAAAACGCTGAGGTGTGAATAAAGCATTAGTCAGGAGACAGGCCCGGGATCAGGGCAGGCAGTAAACAGGCAGAGTTTGTGTGTGGGTAGACAGACAGAAAAAACAAACCTTCATTCGATCTAAAAAAAAAATAGAATACCTAAAGCTCAGGCAAAAGGTTGGAACCAACAGTCCAATATAGGGTCTTGTTCACGTTTCTGTTTTTTTTACAGATGTGTGCTATCTACATTTTCCACGGACAGCACATGTACCCATTGATTTTAATGTGTTTGCGTTACGTATTCAGGGGTATGTGCAGCCCTGAATTCCACCCCACCTCTGACCCTGCCTACTTGCACGGCCCATCCTAGGTAACGGCATACAACTAGTCGACGTTCCCTAACCTTGGTATGTGCAGGGGCGTACAGGGAGGGGGAACAACGGGAGAAAACAATAAACAAAGACAGAACTCACAATAAATACGAAGATCGCCGAGCCGAGGTCAAACTAGGAAGTCAAGTCAAACACCAGAGGATTAACCAAAGCAGAGTCAAATACACGAGTCAAGGTCAATACTGAGAGTTAACAAAGTACAAAAGGATGAGACGAGGACGAGAAGCCAAAAAGTCAAAGCACAAGGTCACAGCAATTCAATATAGCAGGTCCTTGGAAATAAGACCAATCACAGGCAACCTGTGGCCAGCTGGCTGCCTGTTTAAATAGGCCAAGCAGATGAGTCACATGACCCAAGTCTGAAACCTTAATACACCTGAGCGCGGACTCATGGGCGTCGGTGCTCAGCTCCCCTGCTGCTTGTTGTCCAGGGGATGGAGGACGTCGGCCATGCTTGTGAAGCGTGCTTTGCCGGGTCCTCTTCTCCCCTGGGTTGCTAGGGATACGAGGACACCGGCTCCCCGTTACAGTACACCCCTTCCACGAGGGGCCACCGGACCCTTACTTGCCAGACCTGGTTTCTCTGGCTGGGCCAGATGAAATCTCTTAATTAGAGAGTTCGCATGCATCTTGCTGGCTGGCACCCAGGATCTCTCCTCCGGACCAAACCCCTTCCGGTGCACCAGATACTGAAATGAGTTCCGTATTTTCCTCACATCAGCGACCCTAGACACCTCGTGTTCTAATTGTCTGCAACCTCCACTGGCGACGGAGGCTCATCTACAAGGGAAACAGATGGAACATATTTTTTAAGTAAGGACTTAAGTAAGGACACATTTTAAAAGACACAGGGTTGATAACATTCAGAATCTCGTAAAGCCCAATGAATCGAGGAGCAAATTTATTTGGTGGTACCTTAATGTGCAAATTCTTAGTGGACAACCACACCTTATCACCCACTTTAAAATCAACACCCTGAGAATGTCTTTTGATAGCTTGAGACTTCTGAACCTCCTGGGCTTTCTTCAGGTTCAACTGAACCTGGGCTTAGACTGTTCATAGTTCACTGATAGCTAGGTTAGCCTCCGGGACCAAGGAGGCAGACGGCGAAAAAGAACAGAAACACGGATGAAACCCCAGATTACAGAAAAAAGGAGACATACCGGTAGAAGAATTCACTTGATTATTGATGGCGAACTTGGCAACAGACAGATATTTCATCCATAGGTGTTGGTTATCAGAAATATAACATCTCAAATACTGCTCCAGAGACTGATTAAGGCGTTCCGTTTGACCGCTGGTTTCCGGATGGAATGCTGAGGAGAACGACAGGGAGATATTAAATTTATGACAAAACGTCTTCCAGAACTTGGAAACAAACTGAACGCCTCTGTCAGACACAATATTCTCTGGAACACCATGTAACCGAACAATATGATCAACGAAAAGAGAGGCCAACGTTTTAGCATTGGGCAGTTTTGACAGGGGAATAAAGTGACACATCTTACTGAACCTGTCAACAACCAGCCATACAACTGTTTTTCCCTCAGAACATGGCAAATCAGTGACAAAATCCATAGAAATGTGAGACCAAGGCCTACTAGGAACGGGTTGAGGACGCAACTCACCCGCTGGATGTGACCTTGGGTTCTTGGACCTAGCACAAACCTCGCAAGAGGATACATAGGCTTGGACATCTCTAGATAATGTGGGCCACCAATAAAATCTAGACGCAAGCTCCTTGGTGGCATTAATACACCAGGATGACCACTCAACGCAGAGTTATGACACTAACCCAGAAGCCGGAAACGCAGATGAGCGGGAACAAACAACTTATCTTTAGGGGATTCAGGTGGAGCCAGATGTTGTTCCGTGGAAATCTCGGTGGTCAGGTCAGATGAAGTAGCAGCCACAATAATATCTGCTGGCAAAATGGGTTTGGGAGGAAAGTCAAGAGGCTGGAAGGCATGAAAACTCCGGGATAAGGCATCTGCCTTAGGCCCCATTCAGATGGCCATAATAATCCGGACCCGCAATACTACGGGTGCCGTCCAGAGTGAGTTCCGCAACTTTCGGAACACACGGCCAGGCGCCCCTTTGAAAATGCCTATACTTGTCCGCTGTTGCGGACAAGTATAGGACATGCTTTATTTTTTTATGCAGAGCCGCTGCCCACTCTCATAGAGGTGAATGGGGCCACATCTTTTCCGCAATATTGCGGAATAGATGCGAACCCATTCACACGGTCGTGTGCATGGGCCCTAAATATTTTTACTTCCTGGCCTGAAACTAACACAGAACTTAAAACGAGTAAAAAACAAAGCCCATCTAGCCTGTCTGGGGTTCAAACATCTGGCAGATTCCAAGAACATTACATTTTTATGGTCAGTGAGAACCGTAACACGATGTAGACCCCCTTCCAAAATATGAAGCCATTATTCAAAAGCCTACTTAATGGCGAGCAACTCTCGATTCCCAATATTGTAATTCCTCTCAGCACGAGAGAATTTACAAGAAAAGATCACAAAGGTTTAAGATTAGTGAAAGTGGATGACCCCTGGGAGAGTACTGCCCCACTCCATCCTCGGAGGCATCCACTTCAACTTCAAAAGGTCTTTCTTGGTCAGGTTGGACCAAGACTGGGGCATCCATGAAGCACTTATTGAGTGATACAAATGCCTTCATAGCCCCTGAGGACCAGTTAACTAGGTCCTCCCCTTCCGAGTAAGATCAGTGAGCAGTTTAACAACGACAGAAAAAATTTTAATACATTTTTTGTAATAATTAGCAAACCCCAAAAAGTGTTGTAGCGCTTTAAGGGAGGAAGGCCGCACCCAATCCACGATGGCCTACACCTTACCCGGATCCATCTTGAAGGAATGAGGAGTAAGGATATAGCCTAAAAATGCAATCACCTGAACACCAGAAATACATTTCTCCCCTTTCACGAATAACTGATTCTGTCAGAGTATTTCCAATTCCTGTCTAGTGTGAGAGACATGGGAGTCCCTGTTAGGCGAGTAAATCTGGATATTGTCTAAATAAACAATCATAAATTTCCCAATGAATTGCCTGAAAATATCATCAGTTTTTTCACACATCAGTATTTTTTTTCACTATCTGTGGGTCAGTGGAATTCTGTGGATTCATGAAAAAATACACGACATCTTCATGGCTGGAACATGGATAGATTTCTTTATGGACATCAAATGCATATGGAAATGTGAACGAGGCCTAAATAGGAGACCTGATCAGTTAGTCAGCAGCTGGACAAAGTCCAAGAAGGAAAGATTAACTCTAGCAGTACCACAGAAAAGTTCACTGAGCACTAGCCCCCAATATACACAGGGTGAGTGGAGCGACACCCGCTTGGGATAGTGAAGCAGCAGTGGGCACAGGCCACCAGCGTAGCAGTGTGTATTTAATTATTTTGCACTGCATGAATTATGAACTGTTTACAGTAACCAAAGTATTATTATAACTTGTGTTAAACTGAAATTAACCAAGCAAAACTCACAGAAACAAAAGGATAAAAAACATCCTGCATGATGTGATAATAATGATTGCGGATGTCAGTGGCTATATATATATAAAATAAATCACAGAAAAGGAATATTAGTGCACAAAAATAGATGCAAACAATATATACTGTATAAACTAAGACCTCATTCTGATATGATAAAATCTGAGACTCTTAGCCAATATATTTTGATCAAAACACATCTGTGCCCACCTATCCAGCGTCACGGTGGTCTCAGGTCAGGCAGGTCCTACGCTAAACCTAACTATGCCGTTGGGCATCTATATCTAGGAGCGTGGACGCCGCACATATAGGCGTGTTGCTCCTAGTAACCTCTACGTGCATACAGCAACCAATGAGAGGAGGAGCAAACACACCTATATGTACCACGCAATCAAGACGCTCAATTTGATAGGAGGAGCTTCAATTTGTTTGCATCTATTTTTGTGCACTAATATTCCTTTTCTGTGATTTAAACTGAAATTAACACCACACAATATAATGTAAAAATGCCAATACATCTTTGTTAATCCAGAAAAGTGCATTTCAATTTAAACATAGTAACATAGTTTGTAAGGCCGAAAAAAGACATCTGTCCATCCAGTTCGGCCTGTTTTCCTACAAGTTGATCCAGAGGAAGGCAAAAAAAACCCCTGTGAGGTAGAAGCCAATTTTCCTCACTTTAGGGGGAAAAATTCCTTCCCGACTCCAATCAGGCAATCAGAATAACTCCCTGGATCAACAACCCCTCTCTAGTAACTATAACCTGTAATACCCTCCAGAAATACATCCAGGCCCCTCTTGAACTCTTTTAGTGAACTTACCATCACCACCTCCTCACGCAGAGAGTTCCATAGTTGTAGTAACTGATAAATAGCAGTATGTAAAAGTAAAAACACCTATCACCACAAAATGCAGTGCAGTCTACAGGCAGCAGGTTATAGGGCAGTAGTTGCTAAGCAGAATGATACATAGTAGTGATAAGCAAATTCGAAATTTGTTTCATGCCCAATTCGTCGTAATTTTGAAAAAAATGTTTTAGGATAAGTTATCACAAGCCTAATTTTGCGAATCTGACATGTTTCATTTTATGTGGTAATAACGCTGGAATGCTTTTACTTATCCAAGGAATTCTGACATTGTCAGCCGTTTAACCCCTTCCATGCCGCGGCCCATAGGGACCGCTGTATGGCAGGGGTTAACAAGAAGGGAGTTCCCTCTGTCATCGGCCCACTGCTGTGCCGTTGCAGCGACCCTATTCTTGATGGCTTTACTGAGGGAGGGAGCTCCCTCTGTGCTCTGGCAACGTCCCTATGGTTACCATGGCAACCGGATGCTAAAGGCAGGAGCTTGATCAGGCTTAGTGTACATGCAAATACACTGCAGTGTATTGTAGGGGCCTCAGACCCACTGGATTTTCAAGAACCAAGTGGGTCTGGGCCAAAAAAGTGTAAAAAAAAGTGCAAAAAGTAAAAAAAAAAAAAAAAAGGGAAAAAAACAATCTATGTCCGCACATTTATAAAATTGATTAAAAATAAAATACAGTACACCTGTTTGGTATTGCCGCATCCGTAACAGATCATGTTACTTTCCCTGCACAGTAAACGCCATAAAAAAAACAGAAAAACTATGATGGAATTGCAATTTTGCCCACCTTGCGTCCCAAAAAAAGGTATTAAAAGTGATCAAAAAAGTCGTATATACCCCAAAATAGTACAAATCAACCCGTCACCTCATTCCACAAAAAATGAGCCCCTACATGAGACAATCACCCAAAAAATGAAGACACTTTTTTGTTCTAAAATGCCTTTTTTGTGTAAAACAAAACTAAATAAAAAAAATAGACATGTTAGGTATTGCTGCATCCGTAGCAACCAGCTCTATAAAAATATCACATGACCTTACCCCTCAGGTGAACATTGTAAAAATTTAAATAAAAACTGTGCCAAAAAAGCCATTTTTTGTCACCTTACATCACTAAAAGTGTAATACCAATCAAAAAGTCATATGTAACCCAAAATAGTACCAATCAAACCATTACCTCATCTCGCAAAAAATAAGATAATACCTAAGACAATCCCCCAAAGAATAAAAAAATGGCTTTCAAAAAA
>ONZH01022643.1:0-22206 GCA_900303285.1 Rhinella marina
TCTCCTCTTGGTAGTTCATGTCTCCTCATGAACTCCATTACTACAGAGATTCAGCTGAAGATCATAAGCCCTGCATTAGCCCTGCTACTCTTGACGAAGCTACATGCAGAGACAAAGCATGTCTGGGGGGGTGTTGGCCTACCTATTTTAAACACTGAATATAGCGGACTTCCGCCACACAATGCTGTATGAACCTAATGAATTAAGAAACAATAGGGAAAGTTAGCACAGCTTTAATCTCTCTAAATATTAGAGTGGAGTGGGAATGGGCAAATGTGAGAGAGTGTGAATGATTTAAATGAATGTGAAGGGACATAGATGATACTAGGCAGATTTACAGGGGTAGTAGTTCTCACTGACACATAATACCTACTAACCTGCCCCGAAGAGCAGCAGACCCTATATCCAAGCCACTAACACTCGATATGTTGTTGCCCACAATACGCTAGGACTGGTAATGGTCTGATTAAACCTCCTGAGCAACTGTTGTTTAGAAGGATCTAAGCAGAAGAAATATCATCTAAAATAAACAGATCCAACTAGTGTCTATACAATCCCTTAATGGATACTGTAATAACCAACTACTGTGTATAAAAATAAAAATGTCATCAATCAATTCATAACTATACCTAGGAACTGAACACTATAGAAAACAAGTCCTAAAGGGATACATTTTCATTGCACTTGAGCAATAGCTTGGGACTCACAACCATTTCCCTAGATATCCCATATCCACAGAGAGAACATGTGCTTAGTATCTCCCTAATTGTCAAATATACTGTAATATTATTATATTGAAATCAACTTCAATCTGCTTGTAGGCCATCATGAAGGGGAAGAGATCATTTTTCTATTTTTGTTTCACATTTTCATTTTTACTTTTAACTTAATAACTAATAAAAACTATTGTTAAGTAATAGTGTGCAAAATTGGAGAATTAATTCGGCATAATTGCCAATTGATGTACATGAATATTATACATAGGGATGAGTGAATCAACTTTGGATGAAACATCCGAAGTCGATTCGCATAAAACTTTGTTCCAGTACTGTATGGAGTATTAGAATGTATTGGCTCCGATGAGCCGAAGTTATTGCTTTGCGAAGTCTAGCGAGATTAATATACCTTTTGGAACCGAACCCGAGTTCTGGAAATGGTTTTTTACAGTATAATTTATTCTATGAAGTTATTACGCGAAGTCTCACGAGACTTCGCAAAGCAATACCTTAGGCTCATCGGAGCCAATACATTCTAATACTGTACAGAGCAGGAACAAAGTTTTATGTGAATCGACTTCGGATGTTTCATCTTCAATCCTTAATTATACATCTTCAGCATACTATAGGTTCTTTCCTATTGCTCTCATGTTAACCAAAGGTTTTGTGACATGTTTTTACATGCTACAAGTATGCCGGCCTGCAAGCTGGGTTTTTATCATCTGTCATGCAGATCTTGTATTTTCTGTTTGTTTATATCTATTAAAATCAATAACAATATAAATAATAAAAAAGAAAAGTCTCTCTCTCCCACCTGAAGTTAGGTTTACCCCCTTATAAGTGACATCCACAAACTAAAGGTGTACAGGTTCAACAACTTATATTAATATACTAAATCATTTCACCTACTGAACAATATCTAAATTATTTCATTGATGAAAATATTTTGGCTTATGGTAGACTATATAATACAGGGCAATATGTGTTGACGGAATCGTGGGTCTGGACACATCACTAAATCTCCTGCACAAACAAATAGGAATTTTGAGAATAGTGAGATATCTGAGACTTGGATTGTTAGCCTCCAGTTCTGAAGAATAGCATCACAAACATATCAGCCTCCTTCTGTAAGTCTTTACACTCCTTTCTGCATTATTTTATATGGGAGACTAATAGGTCTAAACTAGAGTTGAGCAAATCATTTCATAATGAACCTGGTTTGTTACAAACTTCCCAAAATGTCTTCCTGCAGACGAACCCAAAGCTTTTTGGGTTCCCTTCAGATGAATACTGTAAAATGGCACACAGAAGAAGGATGCTCAGATGACCATGAGAGGAAGTGTGTGTGTGTGTGTGTGTGTGTGTGTGTGGTGGGGGGGAGGGGGTTCTTGCCTTGATTGGCTCACAGAATGACAGCCGGCAGGGAGGTGACCTAACAGAACAAGCAGAATGTCAATCTGTGTTAGGCTGTAAATAAGGGTAGATAGGTTTTGTAGTGTCTGACAAAAAATGATTTTAGGGACATTGTACAGACATAATCAAGCTTATTTTCTAGTGGCAGGGGCAGTGAAGATAAAGGCTACAATAGTAAAGGGCAGAGAATGAGAAGTGAGAAGCTAATGCTGGGTGTGCCTGGCAGAGCCTTCTAGCTGCAGCTACTGCTTTAACACACAGCTACAGCTGCTGCAGAACCTCAAAAGCCGCTACCTGCAAGAGCATTAATTTTATTTTTCCATTTTAACTAAAGTACATTTTTTATTTTTGTTTTTTATTGGGGAGGAGCTCAAAACTGTACAACACGTTTTACGATCCAGATGTTTCATAGTGCTTGAAATCACAGTGAAAACACCTGAAATACTAAACTGAAATCTGTGTTGGGGCACCTCCAAACAGTTCAATATAGATTTTTTTTTTTAAAATACAGTAGCAATATATGTGTGCAATGTTGATTTGCAATACAGGGGGTAATGTTTTAAATCTCTGAGTGAAAATGTGAAATACTAGTGCAAAATCTGTGTCAGGGCATCTCTAGACATTTCAATGTTTTTGTTTTTCAAAATATACCAATACAGAATACAAGTGTGCAACATGTGTCTTACAATACAGTTAGTAGCAATTTAAATCTCTAAGTGAAAACATGAAATATTAGACCAAAATCTGTGTCAAGATACAGCAATACTAGTGTGCAATGTGTGTTTTAAAATTTTCCAATCCAAGGAATAGCGGGAAGGAATAAATAATGTCATACTATGTTAACAACTTGCATTTTACACTTTAAAATATATTTTATTTTTATTTGCATATTTGAATGTACAGAAGACATTAGGCCCAAATTTGTCAATGGCACCAATACTACATTATTTCCAATGTCACTTGTCAGAAGCAGTGTCTTCAGTGTGTTTCTGTGTGTCTGTCTTTAGGTTCTAGTAAAACGGACCTTAAGAGTTTCATGCTTTGTGTGATGAGATCATTTGGTCCAAGTATGTCCAAGAAATATTAAAGGATTCCAAATGAAAGACCCAGGGCCAAGTATTGTTCTCCAAGAGCCATAATGTGGGTATTTGCAGCACCAGCAATCGAGCCTGAAGCTGTAGTAGTGGTAGTAGGCTAAAGTTCTCCTTGGCTTCAGAGGTGCAACATTACTATTGAGGAGAAAGAGGAGGAGATTGTGGATTGGATGGCTCACTCTTCCTCTCAGTCATAGCAGGATGACATGGAGGTGATTTCCAAGGCTGTGCCTTGGAGCCAGAGTTCACAGCATTTCTACTGCTCCTCCTCCTTGCAGCCTTTCAGTGGAGTCCTCTCTATCTTCACTGCCCCTTCCTAGTGGGGTGCCTTCCTTTCTCCTAAAAGAAAACTTGTTGGAAAGCTTGCCCTGAGGAGGAGGTTCAAGAGGAGGCTAGAGACGCTATGCATAGCTGTGTTGTTAGTTTTAATAGTGGCACCAATAGCAACAATATTGGTAGTGGGGGCATCGATAGTGGCAGTCGGGGCAAATAAAGAGCACTGTATTGAGAAGGGGGCCAAGGACCACTGTTGGCCAAGTTGTTGGTGGTGAGATCTTTACAGTACTATTAAGCACTGTCTGCTGCCTTTAGGGTGCTAATAAAGTGCGCTCAACTTCACTGGAATATAGTAAAATTCCCAAAAAGCAATCCCTGCCTTGTACTCTCAGATGCGATTGTCACTGTGCGACAACTGTCATGCCAGAGTGGACACCTGAAACAGCTGTTACACGCAGTAACAGTACATGTCTTTCATGGCATCTGGTTCAATGTTTTTCATGGCAATGTTGAGGCGGCAACTCAGCAACAAGTCAAGATCATTTTGCGGCTCTCCCCGATTGAGTCAGCAATGCTCCCAAATCAGGTATTTATCCTTCTCTTCCACATCCTTTTTAATTGATATGCTCACATCCGCAACAGCAGCAGGGCATAGCATTGCTCCTACTACCCTTACTTCCTATCACATGTGTCAATTTAACAGTTGCCATGCCGTGTTGGACCTGATCGGCCTGGGATAGAGTAGCCACACCTGCGAGCAGTTGCTAAAGTACATAAAGCAGCAAACATGCTGCTGGCTGTCACTCCACTAACTCCAACTGGGCAAGATGGTCAGGGACAATGGACAAAACATCGTTGCTGCCCTGAACCTGGGGGAAGTAACACAGCTCCTTGCATTGTGCAAATCATCAACCTTATTGTGTAACACTTTTTAAATAAGTAGACTGGCTTGTGCATGGTGCTGACAATGTCCAGGAGACTGTCCAAGCAATTCAGCCATTCTTACACAATGAGAAATGCTCTCCTAGACTTACAGCGACAAAACAGTCTGCCGTTAAACTCCTAAATTGCGAAGTTCCAACTTGCTGGAATTCAACATTGTACATGCTCGGGTATCTGTACAGACAGCAGAAGCCATAAATAATTTTGCTTTGCACCGGGCAGCCTCAGTGGCAAGAAGCATCTGTTATTTTGAAGTTAGGCAGAGGTAGCTTATCTGAGAAGCCTGTTGGATGCTGAAGCGCTTCAAAGAGGTCACAAAGTCTGTCATTAGAGATAACTGTGGCGTGAACAATCTCATCCCTTTCAGACACTAACACTCATGCAGTAGGGGACGACGGCAGAATAAGAAGAGCTAACACATCTTGCTGTCCACCCTATGGCTGCTGGGGACCTGCTGATAGAGGAGGATGGGGAGCTTCCACTGGAGGAGGAGATAAATGAGCAAAAGGATGATGATAATAATGACACTGGCCTTGAACCCAGTATGTTCATTGGGAAAGCTAGAAAGAACTGGCTCCTTGGACACACTGTCTAAAATGGCCATTCTTTACTTAACATGTTAACCATCACATTTAGCTGTTTGGCTGCATCTGTACTGTAACATGGTGTCTGGAAAAGTACTGAAGGGGGTGCATATCTGACCTATAATACTATTATGAAATAGTGGGTAGTTTGGTAGTGGGACCTGCCATTCCTTCCCTACTCCATTACATTTGTTTCCCTAGCCTGAGGCAAACCCAGGTATATCTACTGGGATCATTACTGGGAGACTCCTGGGTGACATGTCATAGTTTTATTCTGTCCGCCTCTCGGCATGTTTGCCATACTGCGGCCGGACCTCTGGCCCACCCCCACCCATTGGGGCAGCCTGCCAGAGAAGGCTGCCGCTAATGTGAAATTAGCATAAATGAAAGCTCATTCAAAGTCAGGACCTGAAAGCTCAATGACTTGTTGCCTGTGCATAGATGAGGAAAACCACTGTTTAGTTAGTACCCAGACAGGCAGGTGTATTATTTTGTTTAGTTTATGTGACTTGGTTGAAATGAATGTTGAACTTTTATGCCGCTATGTTCTTTCTGGAAGGGAATAAACCTTGTTTTGGACTTTTAAAACGATGAAGCCTGTATAAATGTACAGATCTCAACAACATTGTATATTGACTATTGGAAATCATTGTAATTATGAAATGGAGCAGGTGAAGCAATTGATTAACGTCCCATGCTCATTACATTGTTTACCTTGCCTTGGGACTAAAATTGTGAATCTCAAGGGTAGAATGGAGGTTTTTATACAACTCAGGATCATAGCCACTACCACATACTCAGGAAGCTGAGTGGGTGTTATTCTTTCTAGCGTATATTTTATGTCTTCTCTCAATTCGCATTGACTTCCAGAATAGTAATATATTCAAACTGAGAACTCAATGTCCAGGTAACGACAATATAATATGGACATACTTTTTAGACTTTTTTACATTAGAAAAATTTAGTGACAGAAAATATTATTCTGGGGATCTGTTTGGAGTCAAGAAGGAATTTTTCCAATCTTTAGCAGTCTGAGTGTACACATAGCACCTGCTGTAGAGCACAACAATGAAAGGAACCCATCACTCAGGGGTAAGTTGCAGTTCATAATTAGTATGGAGTGAGTTGATGGAAAAAAGCTGTGGAAAATTGAATGGGGCTGTATCTGTATCTGGAGCCAGTGGTTACATTATAATCATAAGGCAGGCTAGTCTTTACAAGATATTTTTTGGTGATTCCTTCATATACAGTATGTCCTTCCTTAAACTTTTGAACTTTTGCTCAACATAACCCAAGAAGATTGGTACAAGATGACTAGCTTTGAAAAAAAAGAAAGATTTTGTACTATTCTACAGTACTATCACAAAATCTACATGGGTGGAATGTCTCAATAGCCTTGTGCCAGTATTTTGTCCTTAGAAATTATACATTTTTTGCAGATTTCAATTTTTTGAAGAGCGTTTAGAAAAGGAAATGTCACAAGTTTCTGACAGATTTATCATTAGTATAGAAAGAATACAGCTCTGATTAGTGCATATCTACACCTGCTCCAAAAAGATATACAGTAGAGTTCATGTTTTGTCTTTAGGACAGCCCAAGTGTTATGTTTTCATCTGGTTAGGTAGATCTGCTCACATTCAGGTCCAGCAGAGCAAGACTTATGGAGCACACATAAAGCAGGTCTTATGGAGTACACATGAAGTTCAAGTTTTGTCATGCACAACACAATACATGGAATAACATGCAGTGAAATAATTAGATTTTATTCCGTTACACTTAAAGAAAAAGGAACAAAACAAACTGGTAGCCCTGGTACAGCTGTTCAAAAAGGCAGATGGGGAAGAATTGAAGCGCTTATGCTGCGGACTGATGAGGCAGAGTTTAAGAGTGCTCAAAGCTGATAAAGCTTTAGAGCTATAATTGTAGCAAACTCAGTGGTACAGTGGAACTGAAGAGTTGCAGAGTCAATGGTGAAATAGAGCTGATAAAGTTTCAGAGGCAACGGTAAGGCAGAACAGTAGATGAAGCAGACCAGTGATGTAGTCCTGCTGATGATGTAGCAAAGTTGATGGTGTTGCAGAAATCGATATACAATGGATGCTGAAAAGTTGATGATGCCACAGAAATAAATATAAGGCAGACTTAGTAAATTTGGTCCAGAAAAAATGTTCCATATTGATAGAAATAAAAGGGATGAAAAATCCCGAAAAACTAGGCAGCACTCAGTGCAGACCACAGCCAGCTGACATACTGGAGAGGAAGCAGAGCCAGATGAAGCAGAAGAGCAATGTAGCATGCGGCCCTGGATCTAGGATAGGTTACTAACACAAACTTAAGCATGCAATTTACACTGATGAAGAATACTTTTAACACTGACATACCAAACCCCAGTGTAAAAAAAAAATCCCACTTTTTGGTCTATTTTTGGTTTGAACTACAACCTAACAAGAGTTTTTTCTGGTATATCACGATAATGTATTCAAATGAAATGACCTTTATCCCATTAGTGGCCTGAGGAACAGCAATAAATAAAGCTAATGCCCATACAATTTTCATATTTATGCAGAGGAACAATTTTTGAGACATCCTCTAATTCTTACAGGCTGTATTTATACATGGTGCAGTTGTGTGTCTTTTTGAATGTGGGCGTTCTGTAATCAAGAACTGTGCAGCTGAACAGGCCACATCAGGCCCTAACTAAACTAATGAGACTGTACTCTTTAGCCCGTCTGTATTGTTAATGGCCCCACAGACCCTGCAATACCCCATGGCTATTAGCAATGCAGGCCAGCTTAAACAGTGTTGAACTAGGGCCTGTATGGCCACAAGTTTCTTGATCGCAGCATGTCTATGTCCCGAATGTCACATGACTGTGCTGTATATTCATACCCTAAGTCCCAATACCATCAGAGATCAGATCTCCATACTTTAAGGAAACTCTTGATAAAGTGGTTCCTAGTGGACTTCCAAAAACATTGGTCAATTAGGACTAACCACTTAAAAGTGGGATTTATCTCTGGTCTTTAAATATCTCTATGAACAACCCTTTGAACCACTACAAGAGGCAGACTTGAATACTGAAGGTAACATTCCTGGTAGTGTTTAGATTACCGAAATGGATTACTCACCTACAGAAGAATCCTTGGCTGCCAAAGGGCGTTATCTGTTCTTCTATAAGCACACTGTGGTTTTAAGTTCTTGGCTTTTATTTAGGCCAAAATATCCTTTCTTCTCCAGTATGAATCTGGAAATGGTTCTGTTTGTGTTCCATACCAATGTAAGGCACTTGCTGGGATGGTGTCTAAATATCTATCCCAGACTGAGGGAAAAAAACATCTTTTGTAGACTCAAGAGGCCAAAGGTTAGGTGGAAAAATATAAAACCTAAAAGGAACACTATTTGCACCTGATATGAAAGAGACCTCTAGAATTATTCTGCAAAAGGGAGTACTTGTAGGAAAGAGATGTTACTTGTTCCTTCAAATTATCTCAGGTAGTTCCTGGCTCTATTATTTATATTTACTTTCCTAGGAATTGGCGACAAACATGAACAATAAGACATTGGCCACTGAAGTGATTCTTCTGGGATTTTCCAATGACATAAAAATTAATATCTGTTTATTTCCAATATTTTTCTTGATCTACATGCTCTGCGTATTTGGAAACTGTCTTATCATATGTCTCATCATACTGACTCCCTCCTTACACACTCCAATGTACTTCTTCCTCGTGAATTTATCCTTCGTAGACTTGAGTTATTCCTCATCGGGAATACCGAAGCTGCTGGTGGACCTCTTATCCACTCATAAGACAATATCTGTCATTGGCTGCCTCATACAGTTCAAAGTTGTCTTATTAATAGGAGTGACTGAATGCCAACTTCTTGCCGTCATGGCTTATGACCGATACATTGCCATCTGCCGTCCCCTCCACTACCATGTTCTCATGCGGTGGAGTGTGTGCTGTTATCTTGCGGCCTTCACTTGGATATTTAGTTTCATAAATGTAACCATCCCATCCTTTGAAATGCCCCTAACTCTGTGTAATCCCAACAAGATCAACCATTTTATGTGTGAGGTCCTATCGGTGCTGAGGTTGTCATGTTATGATACCTCCCTTCAAGAGCTTGTAATATTTAGTATAGGCTTTATTGTTCTTCTTCTACCTTTCGGGCTTATTATTGTGTCATATGCTTGTATTATATTGACTGTTCTGAAGATTCCCTCCGCAGGAAGATCAAAGGCTTTTTCCACTTGTACTTCACATATTACTGTGGTGGCAATGTTTTTGGGGGCTTTTATGGTGACTTATTTAAGACCAGTGACTGAGGCTGTGAACCAGGACAAATATTTTTTTATTTTTTGTGTTGTGATATCTCCAACGTTAAATCCTCTCATCTATAGTTTGAACAACAGAGAAGTTAAAAAAATTCTTGCAAAACATCTTTCACAATTAAATCAGACTTTCTATGCAAGAGTATCGTGCAATCACCGGCCAGGAGTTAGATAAGAGCATGACGTGGTATGGGGTCAGTCATGTATGGAGTTATCTGCACGTTTAGTTACATCATTTATCTGGGCACTGAATAGTTATATCTGGGCACCGTATATGTAGTATTTTACATAGATTCTGTATGTACTAATTATCTAAGCACTTTATGGGCAAAGTGAATCAATATTTGCACCGTGTTTAATGTTCATTACAGCACAATATAACACATCTATCAAAGCAATGTTTGGACATTTTTTTAATGGGCACTGTTCATTAGGCAATGTATTCTTATACTTTCTTCTGTAGTATGCTATTGTGTGAGGATGTGAAGGTATTATTTTAGCAATGTAATGCATGTTCAGTTCTGTTCTGACTGTTAAATGACTAGAATAACTATTGTATTTCCGTGTCACGGACGCAAATGAGGGGTATCTCCCCTCAAAAAATAGGTTTATGGCACCGACACAATTAACAGACTGATTAACTCTCCTATTACAGTAAGACGGATGCAAATGCCGTGTTATAAGTCCCCAAAAATGGCTTTATATCACCGACACAATTAACAGACTGATTAACTCTCCTATTACAGTAAGACGGATGCAAATGCCGTGTTATAAGTCCCCAAAATGGGTTTATATCACTGATACAATTAACAGACTGAGTGATTAACTGTCCTGTTATAGTAAGTCAGATGCAAATGTCATGCTATGAACCTCAAAAATGGTTTTATGTCACAGACACAATTAACAGACTGATTTACTATGCTATTACAGTAAGAGTAATGAAAATGTGGAGTTTTGAACCGAAATAATGACTTTTGGTCACCCACAGAATTAACAGATTAAGTATTGTATTTCCGTGTCACTGGTGCAAAGGAGTTGTATTGCACTGCTAAAAAATGCCTATAGGTCACCCACAGACTGAACATCCACATTAAAAGTCTAACACTGTCCCTCACTGCAACAGCATCCCGTCCCTACACTAGTTAGAGCAGAATGGCGGCACAACACATAATCCGGCATTCTTGCATGCAGGATCACACTCTGCTCCGCAATTCCTTTCAGCCCTGGCTTGAGGCTTGTTCCCTGTAGCACTTCCTTAAGAGGTTGTCTCACTTCAGCAAATGGTATTTATTACGTAGAGGAAGATAATAGAAACCACTTACTAATGTATTGTTATTATCCATATTTTTATATGGATTACTTTAGCTTACTTTGCTTTCTGGATTAATTTTTCAGTCATATTACACTGTTTCCATGGTTACAACCACCCTGCAATCTATCACTATCTAAAGCTATCACTATCTAAAAAGCGACAGCCTATTTTGTAGCCGGGACTGTGGTAGAGCACATTGGCTAGTACTTTTTTTTATCGATAGTGTGCAAGCATGACCATCACTGATGGATTGCAGGGTGGTCTTAACCATGGAAACAAGCAGTGTATAATGTTATGGAAAAATGAATCCAGCAAGCAAAGGAAGCAATATGGATAATAACAATACATTAGTAATTGGCTTGTATTAACTTTCTCTACATGATAAATGCTATTTGCTGGAAGTGAGACAAACTCTTTAAGGGTCAGAGCGCGTCACTTTCTGTGCTTTATGGGTGAGATCATATGAACTCGCTGACTGATCCTAACCTTCCTGCATGTATATAAGTGGCTTAGCCCCCTTCTCAGATGCCTGAGTGTCAAGGTCCTTCAAAGGTTGCTGATATCTCTGCTTGTGTTCATGTGTACCTGACCTGTGCTTGTGTTTCTCCACTACCTGCTTGATCCCTGCCTGCTTGCGTTGACTCTCCTGTTACCAACCTGGATTACCTGACCTATTGCTTGTTTGCCTTCGCCTCTTCCTCATCCTTCGGTCCTGCACTGTTGCTGCTGGTTACTACTCAGCCTGCTGACTACGTCTGTACCTCTGGCGCCTTGCTCAGGTACCTCCTGCTCCCCCTGGGCCAGCTGTCTTGTGTGTCAATCCTCCTCAAGAGGTAGCAACCTGGTGTTCCCCTCAGAAAAGTCTATCCCCACCATCAGGGGTACTGTGAAGAAAGAGGGGGTTCACTTAGACCACACCATTAGAGCAGTTAGGACATGTGGCATAGTCGGTTCACTCCCACTGGTTCGTGACAGCTTCCAAGTGTCCACAGCTTAAACACTTGCTGATTGGCTGTGCTGCAGCCTTTTAACAAGCTTTATTTAAAATCAGAACACCGAACAGAAACATGGACCTTTGCTCCAATGTCTGTGTTCAGGTTCAGTTACCCAGACATCCTTCAAAGTCTCCATGTCCTAGAAAAGTCCCCAATGTCTAGAGAGAGGAGGAGCTGGATGTTCCTGATTACATGTTCTTATCGATATTAGATGATGTGGAAAAGGAGGAAAAGAAGATGGCAGAAGAAGGGCTCCCACCTGTAGGGCAGGAGAGTGCTGGGGTTGGAGAAGGGAGTACAGCTCCTGTTCAAAGTACGGTGTAGTAAAGGTGCTGCTCGGCCATTAGCAATGAAGACTGACTATACAGAGCAGTCTTCATAATTAAATGAAAGGCAGCTGTGGTCTGGGTTCACTCATCCCTAAAGATAGGGAAACTCACTCCAAAATGCCTAAGCCAGTTGTACTTTACATCAGTTTGATAAATGACCCCAGATAATTGCAATGGTTACATTGATTGATGTTCCATGTTCAGACACCTGTCTGTTCTTTATAATGTTTCAAAAGGTTCTCAAAAGGTTAATTATACATGTCTCCCCCCTCCCCTCCTTTCACTGTTTGACCCATCAGAGAGCATCACTTAGGTCTTTGGCTACTGTCATGTGTCTCGTTATACTAACAACTTATAGCTGAGTTCATAGTTATGCCTTTTATTTAGAGATGAGTGAGGTTTTTAAAAATAAGCCAACTTCGCGAAAAATTCACCCCAAAAAAATATTTTTACTTCTAAATTAATTTGTTACCAATTGCTATAAATCAGATATATCCAGGCCACTCTGATTAGGGTACGGTCACACGGAGCGCCCATGCTGCAGGCGGGTTGTGGCCATGCTGTCATGAACAACAGTGCGGCTAATTAGCCCACAGCTGCCTTTCATTTAATTATGAAGACTGCTCTGTATAGGCAGTCTTCATTGTTAATGGCCGAGCGGCACCTTTACTACACCGTACTTTAAACAGGAGCTGTACTCCCTTCTCCAACCTCAGCACTCTCCTGCCCTACAGGTGGGAGCCCTTCTTCTGCCATCTTCTTTTCCTCCTTTTCCACATCATCTAATTTCGATGAGAACATGTAATCAGGAACATCCAGCTCCTCCTCTCTCTAGACATTGTGGACTTTTCTAGGATATGGAGACTTTGAAGGATGATTTGGAACAAGTAAAGCCAGCAAAAGATAAGGCTGGTCTTCATTAAGACCTGGTCCCCCTAAGGGGTGCAGACTGGATGGTATTGGTTGGCACGCTGGCACTAGAATAATAAAGGCTTCCATCTTATTGGTGTTGAATTATGTTTACAGCTGAAGTAAGTGTAGGAATAAATAAAACTGGTGCAGAATAAGTCTCCCTGCACTCTCTTTGCTCTCTCCCTGCTCTCTCCCCCTCCAATATTCAAGTATTAATCATTTTCAGCAACACTGTCCCTAGAGCATCAGCGCTTTCCACGTCTCCCTCTATGCTCATCTCACAAGACAATGCTGGAGACCACGTGGCATGAGGGTTATATAAGGCTTTTACATCACAAGGGATGGCTATCTGCAGATTGACTTGCTGTACGGCAATATAAAGCAGTCATCCAGGGCAAACTTATTTCACTTGGAAGCCAACAGAAGAAATAAAGATTTGTTCTTCTTAACTGATTATTTTAACAGGTTTCTAAATTAGAAAACTCCCACAAATGATCAAGAGCCTTAGCAGTCCAACAAGAACGTTCAGAACTGAGAAACAAAATTAAAAATGTCCTCAGTGTTCGAACACTGTCCTTGCTGGCCAGCTCTGTCATTGTCTTTGTCCAGCTGCATTACAGGGACGGTAGCTGCGTCGATCTATTGTGGGTGTCTTCCCATTCACTGCCTTTGTCTTGGATTATGTCCTTGCAGGTATCATCCTTCTTGGAATATGCTCCATTATTTCCTTCCAGCCCTGTACACAGCATACCTTCCAGGCTGTTCCCTATAGCACCTCGTTAACCCTAGAATGCGTTAATGAGCCCAGTGAATGTCTCATCACATTCTTGTTCTTTAAAGGTTTACACATGTGACCTGTGTGACCAATCCCAGCCATCCTGCATCTATTTAAGTGGTCCAGCCCCCTTGCCAGGTGCATGAGCGTTAAGGTCCCCGTGTCCTGCTAAGTTTGCATTTGATTGTGCTTGAGTTCTTGTATTCCTGATCCATGCTTGTCTTCTGGATTCTGCATCCTGTCTGATCTATGCCTGCTACATCTTGACTCTCTTGTTGCTTACCCGGATTGCCCGACCTGTATCCGTGCTGCTTGCCCTGACCTTTTGCTTGTATGACTACGCTTCTGTCTCATCCTTTGGTCCTGCTCTGGTTACGACTCGGCCTGTTGACTACGTCCGTACCTCTAGTACTGCTCTGGTTAGGACTCTGCCTGGACCAGCTGACAGACACTGAAAGAACTTGATCCTGGAACACAACTATTTTGTATCTATTAACTATGTTTTAAAAAGAAAGTCATACAGAGAAGGAGTTGGTTTGGATTAGCTCGGTACGGGACATTTAACTTTACCATGTCAGTTGTGGTGTTTTACTGCATTTAAAAGACTTTCCTATTAGGCCATCAATATCAAATGAAATGGGTTCAGATTCCTGGCACCTCTGCTTAGGAGCTGTTTGAAGAGAACACAGACATCATTGCCTGCAAGCACTTTGAACTTCCAAATTGTTCCATCTTAACCTCTAAGATGCTCCACTAGCCAATTCTTGGGTGGAAATCACCTCAGACTAAAATTGAAAAAAATTGAGCCCATACCTATGGATCACATCTCAGGTTTAAAAATAAGCATTATTGAGAATACATACAGTACGTAGCCTTGAACGTGCTAGCAATTTAAATTAACAGATTCGTTTCTGAGAATCTTCACCTTATAAGGTGCTCTACTAGCTAATTTATGGGTGGAGATCACCAGTTGAAAATTAAAAAAAAAAAAAAATTGAACCCAGCCCTATAAAATCTTTCTCAGTCTTGAAAAAGAAATTGTCTGCTAGCACTTTGAATTCTTAGATGGTTCCTGAAAATTGGCTAATCTTCATAAGATGCTCCACTAGCCAATCAGCACATCATTAGCAGCTTAGGAAAGAGCACATAGCACTATCTTGTGTTTACTATTGAGAATGGGATGCACAATATTGACCAATTCATCAGTAAATCATAAGTGATCCAATATGACATGACCAAAAACAATGAAACACCTCTGAGATAAAGCTAATCTTCATCTCTCAAGGTGTTCCATTTTTTGGGTGGAAATCATCACCTGTACCAAAAACATATAAAAATTATATTAGGCTAGAATTAACACAATTGAGACCAGATTTGAGAATTAGTTAATATTCACCTTAGTAGGTGCTCCATTGGCTAATTTTTAGATAGAAATCACATCTAAAGTTGAGAAAATTGAGGCCAGACCTGTAAAAGCCATCATAAAAATGAGCATTGGATTCTAGCACTTTAGCTTAGAGTCTTCAATATAATGCTGTTGGATTCAATAAGCAATCTTATGTCACTTATGCCAAAAGAGATTATATCATCCCGAGCATTGGCTAATCTTCACCCCAAAAATGCTCCACTAACCAATTATTGAGTGAAAATCATCCCCATCATAAAAATGTACAGGAGTTTATGCTGTCAGATATATCAATACAGAAGCACTTTAATGGGGTGCAAGTATAGGATATATAATTTTAGGTGCTATCTGTCCCAAAGTCATTAAGCTCAGTTATAGAGTGAAATAAAAAAGGAGATTTCAGTCAGCACATCCCAGTGTGCAGGTGCACGTTGCTATGGCTGATTGCACAAGGAAAGGAAAATACATACAATGCAACGGCACACTGCTAACCAGATAAAGCACAAAATGCCATAGAGATATGAAATATTCTGGAGCTAATGATACGCTTGTTTGGTAAATTAGAGATTCTTGGCAAATATATTTTGTACAAAATTATCTGGGCCCGTCCACCAAATCGTCCAGGTGATCTCTGTAGAATGGGAACCTAACACTATTTCCTACCTGTTATGTGCCAACCTTGGCTTCCGTATAATCAGGGGGTGTTTTGTTCCACATGCATGCTGGGTCCCTTCTGCCTTTTACCATTTATGGTGCTTCAAAGGCCTCCACTGCACCATAGGCTGATTTTAATTAGTGTAACTATAAAGCCGAGTACACTCGGCATGCATGCTTTTTACCTGCATCCCTGTATTAGTGGAGGCCTTTGAAGCACCAGAAATGGCAAAAGGCAGAAGGGACCCAGCATGCATGTGGAACCAAACACCCCCTGATTATACGGAAGCCAAGGTTGGCACATAACAGGTAGGAAATAGTGTTAGGTTCCCGTTCTACAGAGATCACCTGGACGATTTGGTGGATGGGCCCAGATAATTTTGTACAAAATATATTTTCCAAGAATCTCTAATCTCTAATCTACTAAACAAGCATAACATTAGCTCCAGAATACCTCATATCTCTATGGCATTTTGTGCTTTATCTGGTTAGCAGTGTGCTGTTGTATTGCATGTATAGAGTGAAATAGGCTCAAGTTAGAGCGGTATGCCTAAGGTAGGGCAGTACCCCAAAACTACTATCACAACACTCCAATACTGCTTAGAGAGGGTGTACACTAGTGTTGGGCGAGAATGCTCACCTGAGCACTATATTCGGCACATCGAGGTGTTCGGCTGAACACCGCGTGTGCTCGAGCGCCATGCTCGAGTCTCCTCCCCGCACGTTTCTTGGCTGCTATGCAGCCAATAAGCGTGCAGGGAAGTACTGGCATTCATTGTAATGCCGTAGCCTTGTTGGCTACTGGCATTACAGTGATTGGCTGGCCGGAACGCGTCATCGGGTGCTATAAAGCACCCGATGACACGTGGTTCGGTTCAGTCTTAGGGAGAGCTGCAGCAAGGAGGGACAGATAGTGTAAGGATAGAATTTGCTGGGCAGGTTTAGTTTTAATCTTCCAAAGACCCAAAAGTCCTTTTAAGGACTATTGTTTTATCTGGCTGCAATATCTAATTGTTTGGCCACCGTTGACAATAACACAATCTGTGCAACGTCTGCTGTATAACGTTTGCGCATCCTAAAAATACTTGTGACATTTAGTTGTATTTTTTTCTGCCGCTGATCACAGCAACATCACCTGCACTACATCTGCTGTATAACGTTTGAACATCCTAAATACCTGTGACATTCAGTGTAATTTTTTCTGCTGTTAGTGACGGTGATATTACCTGTGCTACATCTGCTGCATAACGTTTGAACATCCTAAATACCTGTGACATTCAGTGTAATTTTTTCTGCTGTTAGTGATGGTAATATTATCTGCGCTACATCTGCTATATAATGTTTGAACATCCTAAATACCTGTGACATTCAGTGTAATTTTTTCTGCCGCTGATCACAGCGGCATTGCCTGCGCAATGTCTGCTGTATAACGTTTTTGCATCCTAAATGCCTGTGAAATTTAGTTGTATGTTTTTTCTGCCGCTAATCACAGCGACATTACCTGCGCTACATCTGCTGAATAACATTTGAACATCCTAAATATTTCTGACATTTGGTGAAATTTTTTCTGCTGTTGGTGACAGTGACATTACCTGCGTTACATGTGATGTAAAACGTTTGAACATCCTAAATATTTCTGAAATTCAGTGAAATTTTTTCTGCTGTTGGCGACAGTGACATTACCTGCGCTACATCTGCTGTATAATGTTTGAACATCCTTAATATTTCTGAAATTTGGTGAAATTTTTTCTGCTGTTGGTGACAGCCACATTACTTGCGCTACATCTGCTGTATAACGTTTGAACATCCTAAATATTTCTGAGATTCGGTGAAATTTTTTCTGCTGTTGGTGACAGCGACATTACCTGCGCTACATCTGCTGTATAATGTTTGCGCATCCTAAATATTTGTGACTTTCGGTGAAATTTATCTGCTCATACACTTAAAAAATCTGCGCTACTGTACTTGTGACATACTTACATATATACCATTTAATATGCGCAAGACGAACAGTACGAGACGGAGAAGTGGCCATGCTGCTGATGGTGCACGCAGAGGCCGTGGCTCTGGGCACGGGAAACTGTGTCTGCTGGCAGAGCACAAGAAACACAGTCATCCACAATTCCTAGCTTCATGTCCCAGTTTGCAGGGTGGCACAAGACACCACTCTTGACGCCACACAAGTGCGACCAGGTAGTCGGTTGGATTGCAGCAGATAATGCTTCCAGTTGGTTAAGCAACACCCTCTCTTCCACAAAGTCCAGTCTCAGTAGCCAAGACTCTGGTCAACAGAATCCTCACCCTGATCCTCCTTCCTCCCACCATGGAGAGTCTGGGCAAACAAGTGATCCCACACTCGGATATTCCGAGGAGCTCTTTTCATCGCCATTCCTTGATTTGGGCCTCTCGCCAAGCCCGCTTGAAGAAGGACATGAGGAGATGTTATGTCCTGATTCCCAAACTCATGAGCATCCACAGTCAGAAGAAGATGACGGTGGAGAACGGCAATTAGTGTCTCACGAGGTGGATGATGATGATGAGACACAGTTGCCAATAATTCAACGGCAATTAGCGTCTCAAGAGGTTGATGATAAGGATGAGACACAGTTGTCAATCAGTGAGGTTCTTGTTAGGTCACCATGTGAGGAGGAGGACCAGAGTGAGGAAGTGGAAGAGAAGGTGGTGGATGATGAAATCACTGACCCAACCAGGGAAGGTGGAAAGCTGAGCGAGGACAACAATACAGAGTGGGAGGAATCTGCAGCACCGCAACAGGCTGGAAGAGGCAGCGGGGTGGCAAAAGGGAGAAGGCAGGCTACACCAAACAGGCCCACAAATGTTCCCCAGAGCACCCCCTTGCGACAATCTCCCTTGCCAAGGGGTAGGTGTTCTGCAGTCTGACGCTTTTTTGAGGAACGTGCAGACGATATAAAAGAATTGTCATTTACAACATGTGCCGTACCAAAATGAGCAGGGGTGTGAAAACTAGCAGCCTGAAGACCACCTGCATGATCCTCCACATGGCAGCAAAGCACCCTAATAGGTGGGCCGAATGCCTGGAACCACAATCGGTGTCTACGGGTCACATTACTGCCTCCTCTTCCCCTGTGTTACCTGCTGGCCAATCCCCTGTCCAAGATGCAGGCCCAGATGCCTCCCCCTCTGCACCTGGACCTTTGCAAGCACCATTATCGAGCATATCCACTTCTGTGTCCCAGCGCAGCGTACAGATGTCTATACCCCAGACCTTTGAATGAAAGCGCAAATAGTCAGCCACCCACCCACAGGCCATAGCAATAAATGTGCAACTTTCCAAATTGCTGGCCCTGAAAATGATGCCGTTTAGGCTTGTGGACACCGAGTCTTTTCACAGCCTGATGGCAGCGGCTGTCCCTCGTGACTCAGTACCCAGCTGCCACAATTTTTCCCGGTGTGCCTTCCACGCCTTACACCAGCATGTGCGCCGTAACATAACATGTGCCCTGACTAACGCAGTTACTGGGAAGGTCCACTTAACGACTGACGCATGGACAAGTGCTTTTGGCCAGGGATGCTACATTTCCCTGACGGCACACTGGGTTAACGTTATGAAGGCCGGGAATGAGTCATACCCTAGGATGGCACAGGTGCTACTGACGCCAAGGATTGTGGGCCCTCACATCCACCCGGATTTCCGCCACGACCTACATTAGCGGCTGCAACCCTTCCTTCTCCTCCTCCACCTCCTCCTCCACTTCCACCTCAGAATTCCCATCTTGCAGCACCAGTCAGCCATCAGTCAGTAGCTGGTAGCAGTGTAGCACTGCAGTGGCAAAGCGGCAACAGGCTGTGCTGAAACTTATTTGCTTAGGTGACAAACAGCACACCGCAACAGAGCTGTGATAGGGTATAAGGGACCAGGCTGAGCTGTGGCTCTTGCCACTCAGCCTACAACCAGGCATGGTTGTGTCTGATAATGGTCGCAACTTGGTGGCAGCTTTGGTGCTCGGCAAGCTCACACACATATCATGCCTGGCCCACGTATTCAACTTCATGGTTCAGCGTTTTCTCAAAACCTACCCCAATTTGCCTGAGCTACTGGTGAAGGTGCGCCGCCTGTGTGCCCATTTCCAAAAGTCACCTACAACTTCTGCCGGTCTGACAACGCTGTAGCAGCGCTTGCAATTGCCAGCTCACCGACTGTTGTCGACTGAGCACACACTAGAACTCCACTTTTCACATGTTGGCCAGGCTTTGCGAGCAGCAGAGGGCAGTAGTGGAATACCAGCTACAACATGATCATTGCCTTTCCAGCTTTCACTCTACACAAGCGTCGTGTGGACATGGATGTCTGACCTCTGTCAGGTTTTACGCAACTTTGATGAATCAAAACAGATGGTGAGCAGCGATAATGCTATTATCAGTGTAACCATCCCACTTCTGTGTCTACTGAAATGCTCACTGCTGAAAATTAAGGCAGACATTTTGCATGTGGAAGAGGTGGAAATGGGGGAAGACATTACACAAGGTGATAGCCAGACCACCCTCAGTTCGTCTTCTCAGCGCAAATTGGATGATGATGATGATGAGGAGGAGACGGTTGCCTCCACTACAGAGGTCAGTACCCATAGCAGGTTTACTCCATCTCTTCAGCGTGGATGGGCCGAAGACCCCCGCTACAAAGAGAACTTCTCATCTGTCATTCCTGTGGTGGAGAGGACTAGAAAAATGGTACAATACCAAAAAGCCCTTGTCGAAAAATTGCTCCACAAATTTCCAGCTGACAATGCTGGCAGCAGAGTATGTAGTTCCTTGGGCAACCAAGGAGGGGAGACGAGGGAAACACACAGCAGTTCCAACAGAGGCAGGGCGACACTCTCCAAGGCCTGGGATAGTTTCATGACACCCCACCAGCACTCTCACCCTGATGAGCAGCCTAGTGTGACAAGGAGGGAAAAGTTTTGGAAGATGGCAAAGGAGTCCCTAGCTGACCATGTCAACGTCCTCAGCGATCCCTCTGTGGCTTACAATTATTGGGTGTCCAAGCTGGACATGTGGCACAAACTGGCGCTCTACGCCTTGGAGTTGTTGGCCTGCCCTGTTGCCCACATTTTGTCAGAGCGGGTATTTAGGGCCACTGAGGGCATAAAAACTGATAAGCGCATCCGCCTGTCAACTTAAAATGCTGACAGGTTGACTCTTATCAAAATGAACAAGGCCTGGATTGCCCCTGACTTCTCTACTCCACCAGAGGAAAGCGGATGAACATAAAGGAACTTTAAATGTGGCTTTTATGGTGTTTTGAATACACTGTATTCCCATGCACCCCTTCATTTTCCTTTTCTCTTCCTCTTCCTCCTTTTTATCCATCATATCAAAACGCTTATTAGGCTGCCCTCGCCTCTAATGTTTTCGAGGATCAGCTCAGCAGCAGGCCCTCATTCCTAATGTTTTATAGGGTCATCAGCAGGCCCTCACCACTAATGTTTCAGAGGGTCAGCTGAGCACCAGACCATCACCCCTAATGTTTTAGAGGGTCACCATCAGGCCCTCACCCATAATGTTTTAGAGGGTCAGCTCAGCAGCAGATCCTCACCCCTAATGTTTTAGATGGTCAGATCAGCAGCAGGCCCTCACTACTAATGTTTTTGATGGTCAGATCAGCAGCAGGCCCTCACACCTAATGTTTTTGATGGTGAGATCAGCAGCAGTCCCTCATCCCTAATGTTTTAGATGGTCACTCAGCAGCAGGCCCTCACCCTTAATGTTTTAGAGGGTCATCAGCTGCCCCTTGCTCCTAATGTTTTTGAGTGTCACCAGCAGGCCATCAATCATCATTTTTCAAGGGTGTGTCTGATGCCCTCCTTTATGTGGACTAAAGTGTGTATTGGAGTGCCTGTTCCTTGTAATTTTTGGAAGCCCTTTCACAGTGCATAGGCTTTATGATTGTAGGTGTCCCATTATCTGAACAATTGTACCACAATGTGAATGAGGCCCTCCTTTATGTGATATACAGGTTGTATCAGAGTGCCTCTTCCTTGTAATTTTTGGCAGCACTTGTACTTTATATACAAGTAAATATACAGGAAAGAATGTTTCCTAACAATTTTCCTCTAAAAATGATTTTATCTTCAGTTTTGTGCGTATTATTGTCATTCTGTAAAAGTGGCGTAATACTCGGACAACATTGTTCCCAGCAGCGACTTTAGAGTCCAAGATGCATCCAGACATACTCCCCATGCTGTTCCCAAACCATTTCAGTGGTGTTTCCATCATTTTCTGACCTTTTCCTGTGAACCAGGGATCAGTACAGAGATCTCTCCCATGATCTAGTTATCCCCAGGACTGTGACAGTGACGAGGGGACATCCTCTGCATCTGGAGGAAAGAAGGTTTGTACACAAACATAGAAGAGGATTCTTTACAGTAAGAGCAGTGAGCCTATGGAACTCTCTGCCTGAGAAGGTGGTGATGGTAAGTTCACTAAA
>ONZH01022644.1:0-15311 GCA_900303285.1 Rhinella marina
ATCACTGCGGGGCCCGCTATCAGCAGGAGGACAAGTATCGGCGGATGTTGCGGGAGTACCTGGCAGACCGTAACCCTGTCCTCCCCGATCCCTCGCGTCCTACACTTACTGGGTCTCCAAGTTGGACACGTGGCTGGAACTGTCCCTGTACGCCTTGGAGGTGCTTGCCTGCCCTGCGCCAGCGTGCTATCAGAAAGGGTGTTCAGCGCAGCCGGGGCATTATAACCGATAAGCGCAGCCGCCTGTCAACGACAGTGCCGGACAGGCTGACGCTAATCAAAATGAACAGCAAGTGGATTGACCCGGACTTTGCTTCTCCAACGTGAAAGCAGCCAAAAGTGAAGTGCCATCTGTATGAAGTGCCATTTCCTCCTCCACCTCCTCCTCCTCCTTAACCGCCGTAGAATTGCTCCGTAAATAAGAAAATTTATATGTTTATGCTCACCTCTTGGCCTCCACAAAATGTTTAAGGGTCTCACCTCTTTGGCCTCCTCGTAATTTTTAACAGTCTACCTTTGGGCCTCCACATTAATTTTTAACCCAGGCCTCCACCACCTCTTGGGCCTGCACAAAATGTTTTAAAGAGGTCTCACCTCTTGGGCCTTCCACATAATTTTTAACAACCTCTTTGGCCTGCACAAAATGTTTAAGAGGTCTCACCTCTTGGGCCTCCACATAATTTTAACCGGGCTCACCTCTTGGGCCTGCACAAAATGTTTAGAGGTCTCACTCTTGGGCCTCCACATAATTTTAAGAGGTCTCACCTCTTGGGCTTCCACAAAATGTTTAAAAGTCTCACCCTTGGGCCTCCACACAATGTTTTAACAGGTCTCACCTCTTGGGCTTCCACCAAATGTTTAACAGGTCTCACCTCTTGGGCCTCCACAAATGTTTAACAGGTCTCACCTCTTGGGCCTCCACAAAATGTTTAACAGGTCTCACCTCTTGGGCCTCCACAAAATGTTTAACAGGTCTCACCTCTTGGGCCTCCACAAAATGTTTAACAGGTCTCACCTCTTGGGCCTCCACATAATTTTTAAGAGGTCTCACCTCTTGGGCTTCCACAAAATGTTTAACAGGTCTCACCTCTTGGGCCTCCACACAATGTTTAACAGGTCTCACCTCTTGGGCTTCCACAAAATGTTTAACAGGTCTCACCTCTTGGGCCTCCACAAAATGTTTAACAGGTCTCACCTCTTGGGCCTCCACAAAATGTTTAACAGGTCTCACCTCTTGGCTTCCACAAATGTTTAACAGGTCTCACCTCTTGGGCCTCCACAAAATGTTTAACAGGTCTCACCTCTTGGGCCTCCACAAAATTTTAACAGGTCTCACCTCTTGGGCCTCCACAAAATGTTTAACAACAAGTTAACAGGTCTCACCTCTTGGGCCTCCACATAATTTTTAACACGTCTCACCTCTTGGCCTCCACAATTTTAATCTCACTCTTGGGCCTCCACATAATTTTTAACACGTCTCACCTCTGGGCCTCCACATAATTTTAAACAGGTCTCACCTCTTGGGCCTCCACAAAAATGTTTAACAGGTCTCACCACCTCTTGGGCCTCCACAAATGTTTAACAGGTCTGTTTAACAGGTCTCACCTCTTGGGCCTCCACAAAATGTTTAACAGGTCTCACCTCTGGGCCTCCACAAAATGTTTTAACAGGTTCTCACCTCTTGGGCTCCACAAAATTTTAACAGGTCTCACCTCTTGGGCCTCCACATAATTTTAAACACGTCTCACCTCTTGGGCCTCCACAAAATTTTTAACAGGTCTCACCTCTTGGGCCTCCACATAATTTTTAAGAGGTCTCACCTCTTGGTCCTGCACAAAATGTTTAAGAGGTTCACCTCTTGGGCCTCCACATAATTTTTAACACGTCTCACCTCTTGGGCGTCCACATAATTTTTACCGGTCTCAACCTCTTGGGCCTCCACATAATTTTTAACAGGTCTCACCTCTGGTCCCACCTCTTGGGCCTGCACACAAATGTTTAAGAGGTGTCACCTCTTGGGCCTCCACATAATTTTAATACGTCTCACCTCTTGGGCCTCCACAAAATGTTTAACAGGTCTCACCTCTTGGGCCTCCACATAATTTTAAGAGGTGTCACCTCTTGGGCCCTCCACAAAATGTTTAAGAGGTCTCACCTCTTGGGCCTCCACATAATTTTTAAAGGTCTCACCTCTTGGGCTCCATCTCACCTCTTGGGCCTCCACAAAATTTTAAAGGTGTCACCTCTTGGGCCTCCACATAATTTTTTAACGTCTCACCTCTTGGGCCTCCACAAAATGTTTAACAGGTCTCACCTCTTGGGCCTCCACATAATTTTTAACAGCACACCTCTTGGGCCTCCACATAATTTTTAAAGGTCTCACCTCTTGGGCCTCCACAAAATGTTTAAAGGTCTCACCTCTTGGGCCTCCACAAAATTTTAATCACTTGGGCCTCCACAAGTTTTAAGAGGTCTCACCTCTTGGGCTCCACAAAATGTTTAACAGGTCTCACCTCTTGGCCTCCACAAAATGTTTAACAGGTCTCACCTCCTCCACAAAATGAACAGGTCTCACCTCTTGGGCCTCCACATAATTTTTAAGAGTCTCACCTCTTGGGCTTCCACAAAATGTTTAAACAGGTCTCACCTCTTGGGCCTCCACATAATTTTTAACACGTTTCCACTCTTGGCCTCCAACATTTTTAACAAGTCTCACCTCTTGGGCCTCCACATAATTTTAAGAAGTCTCACCTCTTGGGCCTCCACAAAATTTTTAAGAGGTCTCACCTCTTGGCCTCCACATAATTTTTAATACGTCTCACCTCTTGGGCCTCCACAAAATGTTTAACAGGTCTCACCTCTTGGGCCCACAAAATTTTTAAGAGGTCTCACCTCTTGGGCCTCCACAAAATGTTTTAAGAGTCTCAACAAAATTTCCATGAGCCTCTAGCCAGCCCACGGCCTCTTCCTGCCTTTGCGGTCCTACGCATCCCTCAACACCCCACTGCTTTACCTGCTAGACATGACACTGGGGCCAGGTCGGGTCACTGACATCTCAAGCGCCAACAATTTGGGCATTTTAAGGCTTCTGCATGTGTTTGAGTTGTTTTTACATTTAAAGAAGACATGTCTGACCACATTTCACACACACACACAATGACAATTAGGGTGGGGTCTATTTGCTTTCCCCCTTGCCTATGCCATCTGTGGTTGTCATAGGCAACGTGATTTTAAGGGGTGCAGAATTTTATCTTCTTTTTTGTCTAGTTTGGCTTGGGGTCCATGGCAATGTTGAGGAAATAAGGTTTCCTTGTATGGTCTCACTTTACAGAGAGGTTAGATTGTCTTTGGAGTGTATTGTTGAGAGGCTGTGATAGTGGCGTAATAGTGCGACTTGGGCGCGTTATATGCACCCAGACATGCTTCCCCTGCTGTCCCAGTTGCATTCCAGCAGTGTTGGCATCCTTTCTGAGGTTTCAGGGTGGACTTGGTGACCTCCAAGTGGTCGAATTGAGATTTCCAAGTGGCGAGCATTTTTTTCCCCTAGACTTTAATGGGATTCGATATTTGGTCGAATAGTCGAATTTCGCGGTCTATTCGAATCGAATTTCGAACTTTCGAATATTTCACTACTCGCTCATCTCTAATAGTTAACAAAAAAGTGTGAAACAACTGAAAATATGTCTTATATTCTAGGTTCTTCAAAGTAGCCACCTTTTGCTTTGATTACTGCTTTGCATACTCTTGGCATTCTCTTGATGAGCTTCAAGAGGTAGTCACCTGAAATGGTATTCCAACAGTCTTGAAGGAGTTCCCAGAGATGCTTAGCACTTGTTGGCCCTTTTGCCTTCACTCTGCAGTCCAGCTCACCCCAAACCATCTTGATTGGGTTCAGGTCTGGTGACTGTGGAGGCCAGGTCATCTGGTGTAGCTCCCCATCACTCTCCTTCTTGGTCAAATAGCCCTTACACAGCCTGGAGGTGTGTTTGGGGTCATTGTCCTGTTGATAAATAAATGATGGTCCAACTAAACGCAAACCAGATGGAATAGCATGCCGCTGCAAGATGCTGTGGTAGCCATGCTGGTTCAGTATGCCTTCAATTTTGAATAAATCCCCAACAGTGTCACCAGCAAAGCACCTCCACACCATCATACCTCCTCCTCCATGCTTCACGGTGGGAACCAGGCATGTAGAGTCCATCTGTTCACCTTTTCTGCGTCGCACAAAGACACGGTGGTTGGAACCAAAGATCTCAAATATGGACTCATCAGACCAAAGCACAGATTTCCACTGGTCTAATGTCCATTCCTTGTGTTCTTTAGCCCAAACAACTCTGCTTGTTGCCTGTCCTTAGCAGTGGTTTCCTAGCAGCTATTTTACATGAAGGCCTGCTGCACACAGTCTCCTCTTAACAGTTGTTGTAGAGATGTGTCTGCTGCTAGAACTCTGTGTGGCATTGACCTGGTCTCTAATCTGAGCTGCTGTTAACCTGTGATTTCTGAGGCTGGTGACTCGGATGAACTTATCCTCTGCAGCAGAGGTGACTCTTGGTCTTCCTTTCCTGGGGCGGTCCTCATGTGAGCCAGTTTCTTTGTAGCGCTTGATGGTTTTTGCAACTGCACTTGGGGACACTTTCAAAGTTTTCCCAATTTTTCGGACTGACTAACCTTAATTTTTTTAAAGTAATGATGGCCACTCGTTTTTCTTTACTTAGCTGCTTTTTTCTTGCCATAATACAAATTCTAATAGTCTATTCAGTAGGACTATCCAGCTGTGTATCCACCTGACTTCTGCCCAACACAACTCGTGGTCCCAACCCCATTTATAAGGCAAGAAATCCCACTTATTAAACTTGACAGGTGACTACCTCTTGAAGCTCATCAAGAGTGTGCAAAGCAGTAATCAAAGTAAAAGTTGGCTATTTTGAAGAACCTAGAATATAAGACATATATATGACAAGTATATAATTCCACATGTGTTAATTCATAGTTTTGATGCCTTCAGTGTGAATCTACAATTGTCATAGTCATGAAAATACAGAAAACTCTTTGGATGCGAAGGTGTGTCCACTTTTGGTCTGTACTGTATGTGTATATATATATATATATATATATATATATATATATATACACTAGCCGAAGGACCCGGCTTCGCCTTGGTATATTTCATCTATTTCATTTAATGTTTCTGTGTGTCGTTGCAGAGAGAAAGTCAATGCAGCTGACAGAAGTTGATTTTTACCTTCATTTTTTCAATCCCCATTGGCTGCAGAGTAGGAGGGGGCGTGACCTGACCGGGTCGGGAACGTGGTTTAGTGGCGCCTTGGGGGTTTGCTTTTAAGTCCTTCTTTTGAGGGTGGCCTGAATTATAGGTCGATGCCATGGTAATTTATCTTTTATTATTACTGCAGCTGATAGAAGTTGCTTTTTACCTTCATGTTTTCAATCCCCATTGGCTGCGGAGTGGGAGGGGGCGTGGTCTGACCGAGTCAGGGGCGTGGCTTAGCGAGACCTGGGGTGGCGGGTTTTAAGTCCTTCTTTAGGGGGTGGCCTTAATTACAGGTCAATGCCATGGTAATTTATGAGGACACTCAATGGGTAGCAATGGAAGAAAACATCTTTAATTACTACTGAACGGTCTTAGTCTAAAATTAGTCTAAAACATAAGTTATATTTTTGGTAACCGGAATACCCCTTTAACAGTGTCATCCACATCCCTTTAAAGCAGTGAAGAGAAATGGCTGGGTTGTTATTTACCTGAGCTCCTCCGCTGGCTGCTAATTACCTGGCTGGGTACTCCCTAGAGGGCTGAGACCTGGTCTAAAACCTTCCCGGACACCTGATGTACCTGTGTGCCGAATTTAGTGAAAATCGGTCCAGTAGTTTGGTCGCACATAAAGAACAGACAAACAGACAGACGGACAGACAGACAGACCGACAGAAAGTCATTTTTATAATATAAGGAGAAGGAGACTAGCAGAAGGACCCGGCTTTGCCTGGGTATATTTAATCTATTTCATTTAATGTTTCTTTGTGTCGTTGCAGAGAGAAAGTCAATGCAGCTGACAGAAGTAGATTTTTACCTTCATTTATTCAATCCCCATTGGCTGCGGTTTAGCGGGACCTTGGGGGGGTGTTTTTAAGCTCTTCTTTTGAGGGTGGCCTGAATTACAGGTCGATGCCATGGTAATTTATGATGACACGCAACGGGTAGCAGTGGAAGAAAACATCTTTTATTACTACTGATCGGTCTTAGTCTAAAATTTGTCTAAAACATAAGGTATATTTATGGTAACCGGAATACCCCTTTAACAGTGTCATCCACAGCACTCTGCCCCTTTAAAGCAGTGAAGAGAAATGGCTGGATTGTTATTTACATGAGCTCATCAGCTGGCTGCTAATTACCTGGCTGGGTTGTTATGGAAACCTGTGTATATGTGGAGAGAATGCAGTTGGGATTTAAAGAGTAAGGCTCCCAGGCTAATACTGGCTAATGCAGGTCATATTTTAGGAATATCTCGGGAACGGTACATTCCAGAGAGCTGAGACACAGTCTAAAACCTTCCCGGACACCTCATGTACCTGTGTGCCGAATATGGTGAAAATCGGTCCAGTAGTTTGGTCGCGCATAGAGAACAGACAGAGACAAAAACTAATTTTTATAATATAAGGAGATACACAAAACATAGCAATAAGGTGGTGACAAGCAGTAAGTTTTATTATACTAAGTATGTCAGTGGGCTTCAAAGTATGTGTATATCAGTGTAGGCCCTTCCATCAATATCGACACAGCTTTGAGCCTACATTTGGCCTACTGTCTCATTCCCTTATAGATTGTAAGCCTTCACAGCAGTATGTATGTATACCCACTTTTAGATGTACAGTGCCATGTAATTAATGGCGCTTTAAAATAAATAAATAATAATCATAATAATAATAATAATAATTAGTGTATGTATATATGTGTGTGATGAGTGGTGGCTTGGGAATTGTCCTATTTGTCCAGCATGGAAATATTAATTTCACATGCCAAATCAATGTAATTTTAAGACTGTTGGGTGCCAGATTAATGGAATTTTACTGCAAATGGAAAACAGCATGTTAATCTAGGATATCACACTTACAGTATCAATGACGATAATTCAAGAAGCATGGAAGCAAAAAATAATAAATAAATGCATTATTATCTCCTCTTTGTGAATGTAAGAAAACCTACACTTTAAGGGAAAATATAGAATAATATTTTACTTAGTGTTAATTGTAATATTGCGTAATTGCTTTTGTTTAATACAAGCGCTTACTCTAAGTACATTACAGAACACCTGTCACTTGTATCCCTATTGCACACAGTGCTACATCTGCACAGTGCCATTCAGTCTCCCTCTAAGATGATCTATGCGAGGAAACCCATTAAAACCTCTTTGAAAAGAAAAAAGAAAATGAGTCTGAGAGAGGGGGGGAAAATAAGGAGGCAGTGCGGTTTGTCTTCACAAGTCCTGGAGGAGCTGGCAGAGTATGCCTCTGGTATCACACTGTGCATATGGTCAGATGTCATTGTGCAATGCTCTGCAGGAAAATAAGTGGACATAAGCATAATACTGTCTGTGAAAATACATCTATCTGCAAATTCTGCAGCAAAACAGAACAAAGTGTTAGTTGTCAGAATTTGTTATTCCACCCACCCTCATTTTTGTGCTCTACAGCCCTGCCTCCTCCCTTCATTTGATTTATTTTTATTCTAATTTAGTTATTTAAGGGAGTTGGAAAAGCTCACACAAAGAATAATGATTGATTACCAGTGTGGATTCATTATTTTGAACCCCTGCTGCTTGGCTCCTAGTGGCTATGGAAGGCGTCAGGCACTTTTCCATTGGGACAATGCTAGGTTCAAACCTCTTGTGCAGTACAGCCCGCACTGTTGGAAATTCTGTAATTGGCTATAGACCAAGATTTTTCCATTTAGTGTGTATTGGAGGTGGCATTGCCATTCAAGAACCACGGAAGTCTGACTTGGCAGCTATATATGCCACCCCTCCTTCTCCTCCATCACGGTTCTTTCTCAATCCTTGTTTATTTCCTCCCAACTGGTGTTCTTAATTGAGGCCTTCTCGGTTTATCTTGCAGCCTGCAGCAAACAAGCTCGCGTTCTGAGTCCACAACGTTTCTTCTCATTTCTGTAATCTCACAAATAAAAGGAAATGAAAAAAAACTTTCTTCTACTTCCAAGTATGCTCGCCTCCGTTTTTCCTACAGGGGCTTACTCCCAGAAGGAGCCAGAGATGCAGATATTGTTGTTTCTTCATCACTTGGGCTGTTAGATTGTACATGCTTTGCATAGATAATGTTCACAGCAGCTATTCTGAGCTACTGGTTATTATACGTTTCTGATAACATTATGGCTAGTTCACCAGAAATTGCAACATTACCACAATTTGCATGGAATCTCAATTTTTTTCTTCTGAAAAGTCACATGACATTCCGACACTCAATGTGGTCAATATACCTACAATTGTCACAAGTTACCAGTAACTTTTCCCTACATAGAAATATACTTACCAACTTTGCAGTAGGTAATTTCAGGACAAATAGGCCTGCCCCTGAAAACCATTCCCATTCGAATCAGGGACAATGTGAATTTGATTAAGCATAGTCCCTGAAAATTCTGGACTGTTCTCACTTATGTAGAGAATAAATGTTGTTGCTTATGAATCACGTTAGTGGCACAGTTTTACTGTGACTCCTCCACGTCAATGTAGAGTTCTAGGGGGAGATTTATCAAACTGGTGTGAAGTACAACTGGCTTAGTTGCCCTTAGCAACCAATCAGATTCCACCATTCATTTTCCAAAGGACCTCTCAAAAATGAAATGTGGAATCTGATTGGTTGCTACAGGCAACTAAGCAAGTTTTTCTTTACACTAGTTTTAATACATTTCCTCCCTAGTCTAAAGAACAATGCAACATAGGAATACGATTATTAGAACCATATAGTATTTTTAGAATTGTTATTACTTTTGTTTAAAAACCATCTATGGTAAAATGAGAACTGCTCCGTGATTACATACTATGGGAAACACTGTGATTTATTTATTTTTTTCTCTCATACAGTATTGCTATATATATCCATGTGCTGTCGGGTGGCGTGGGCAGGGCCGCTTCTGCCATGAGGCGAGATGAGGATCTAGCCTCAGGCGGCAGTTTTATGTAATTCTGAGGGGCGGCATCCACACAGCAGTTAAACACTGCTGGTGGATGCGCTGCGTTCCCCATCAGCTTCTTTTGACCCCCTCAGACCTCAGATCAGCCCACCCAGCCACTTAAAAAAACCATACTTACCTGTCCTGCGCTGCCGCTGCCCTTAGGTTCCGCGCTCCACTGTCTTCTCTTCCGGCGTGCGCTATGACCTGACGCAGCGTCAGGTCATAGTGCACGCTGCAAGGGAAGACAGTGGAGTGCGGGAGCTTAGGGCAGGTCTGAGGGGGCACAAGGCACAAGACGCTGATCTGAGTTCTGAGGGGGGCACAAGGAAGGCACAAGACGCTGATCTGAGGTCTGATGGGGGAACAAGACGTTGATCTGAGGTCTGATGGGGCACAAGACGCTGATGTGATGTCTGATTGGGGCACAAGACGCTGATCTGAGGTATGATGGGGGCACAGTGGGCTGATCTGAGGTCTGATGGGGGCACAAGACGCTGATCTGAGGTCGGATGGGGGCTGGGGCACAAAAGGCTGATGGGGGCACAATGGGCTGATCTGAAGTCTGATGGTGGCACAGTGGGCTGATCTGAGGTCTGATGGGGGCACGGTGGGCTGATCTGAGGTCTGATGGGGGCACAGTGGGCTGTTCTGAGTCTGATGGGGGCACAAGAGGCTGATTTGAGGTCTGATGGGAGCACAATGGGGCTGATCTGAAGTCTAATGGGGGCACAATGGGCTGATCTGAGGTCTGATGGCGGCACAGCGGGCTAATGTGAGGTCTGATGGGGACACAATGGGCTGATGTGAGGTCTGATGGGGGCACAGTGGGCTGATCTGAGGTCTGATGGGGGCACAGTGGGCTGATCTGAGGTCTGATGGGGGCACAGTGGGCTGATCTGAGGTCTGATGGGGGCACAGTAGCCTGATGTGATGTCTGATGGGGGCACAATGGGCTGATGTGAAGTCTGATTGGGGTACAGCGGGCTGATCTGAGGTCTGATGGGGGTACAGTGGGCTGATCTGAGGTCTGTTGGGGGCTCATTCTGCTGATCTGAAGTCTGATGGGGGCACATTCTGCTGATCTGAGGTCTGATGGGGGCACAATACGCTGATCTGAGGTCTGGTGGGTGCATAGTTGGTATGTGGTATGTTTATCATGACTCCTTTAGTTGCATTAAGTTTGCTGGCAAGCTCTAGATACGGTACATTGCTGTGATAGTTATGTAGAAATATAGTAAATACTTACAGGCACAATAGCCTCCATTGTCAGCCTATAGGGCTGACCCCTGTGACTGGAGGGGTGGTGGCGCGGCTGAAATTTGGGGGCGTGGGGGAATGGGTCGCGTTGGAGGGGGGGGGCGTCATCACAGAGAGTGCCTAGGGCAGCATGAACCCTAAATACGGCCCTGCATAAACCCCAGATTTATATCCCGATGGCCAGGACATTCCAGTGAGTGTCTATGTATGCTCTGCATCCTGTAGCTCGGTGAAGTAGGTGAGATGATGTAATTACACCAGCCTGTGCTGGGGTCCATTTCAATGCAGGCTGCAGACTGGAAGAGTTTCTTCTCCATGAGTTAGGTGACTATACATGTTATTATTTTAAGGGGGCATCAATTCTCTGGCACTACGGGGACTATTATGGTAAGGGGAGCACTCATTTTGTTGGGGTGCAAAAAGGGGGCAATAATACATTTATATTGACTAAGAGGGTACCGATAATGCAGGAGGGACACTAAAGAGACATCAATACTTTGAAGAGGCATTAAGAGGCACCACTACTGTAGTGGGCACTAAAGAGATACCACTACAGTGTTGGTGGGGCATTATTTCTCAAAAAAAAAAAATCCATCCCTGCCTTGTAGTCTCACATGGCAAAGAACATTTTCCGCTCCTTGCAATTGTCACAGTGCACAAGGCACATGCCTCAGTGGACACCTGTAGAAGCCTTTACAGTTACATATCTTTACAGCCCACTGGGTCAATGTTTGTTGCTGCAACAGCAATGCAGCACTGCAGCAATGATGCATATCTTCACATTTATGTTGGTCTGGTTCTCACACCTGGTGTTCATCTACCTCCTCAATGGACATCACCCCCATCCCCAATGGAAGCAGAGTAGATCATTTCTTCCACTATCCCTCCCTTCTATTATATATCTCTGTCATTGCACTGCTTGATCCCTGATGTCTCAACTCACTGGAATTCCACCTTGTATATCCTTTAGTGTACGAGCAGCGTAAAGAGGTGAATGATTTCATCATGCACCAGACCACCTCAACAGGAAGCATGTGTTGTTTTGAAGTCAGGCAGTGGTAGCTCAACAGAGGCAGGTGTCGCATATTCAGGCCCTTCAAAGATGCTACCAGATTTGTCAGTGGGGACAACTGCAGCATCAAAAATGTTTATCTTATAGCAGTTGCTCATGTTGATACAAGGAATGATGGAAGAAGAACAGTTTACTTATCTTGCTGGCTGTAGCTGCTGTGGATCCACAAGGACAAAGTCCCATGAAAGAAGAAATGGGGGATGAGGGGCTTCCACTGGAGAGGAGAAGTCACAGAGTGAGCCATGCTGACATCCTCCGGTGACACCACTGAGTATGGCATTTTTCCCCACCACTCCATGCTGACTGCCTGCTACCGCTGCCTCCGTAAATCCGTGCACCGTTACTTCTTTCCAAACAGCTAGGCTCCTGTGTAGCAGGTAGTGTACCCTGGGCACATTTGGCTATAGATCTCACACTGCTGCTACTCTGCTGACTCACGGCCATGCTACCCCCCTGCTGGCTCAGCTGCTGCCTCATGCGCGAGCTGCCACCCTCTTCTCCTGATCGTACGGCATCCATGTGCGATCGGCTATATCATCATCAACTACTGTCTGCTCGTCACTTATGTCACCCACACCAGTCTCAGCGCTGCTTGCTAGAAAAGAGCAATAGTGTCAGGCCACAGTTTCACACCAACTCCTGATCTACTGTTTGACGTTATGCACATGGGAAAAAAAGTACATGCCACTAGTACATACCAAATGGGAAAACACTGGGTAACACTGACATAGAAAAGGACTTAGGAATTTTAGTGATCAACAAACTAAGCTGCAGAAACCAGTGTCAGACAGCTGCTGCCAAGGCCAATAAGATAATGGGTTGTATCAAAAGAGGCATAGATGGCCGTGATGAGAACATAGTCCTGCCACTTTACAAATCACAAGTCAGACCACACATGGAGTACTGTGTACAGTTCTGGGCTCCTGTGAACAAGGCAGACATAGCATAGCTGGAGAGGGTTCAGAGGAGGGCAACTAAAGTAATAACTGGAATGGGTGGACTACAGTACCCAGAAAGATTATCAAAATATGGCTTATTCACTTTAGAAAAAAGACGACTGAGAGGAGATCTAATAACTATGTATAAATATATCAGGGGTCAGTACAGAGATGTCTCCCACCATCTATTTATCCCCAAGACTGTGACTGTGACAAGGGGACATCCTCTGCGTCTGAAGGAAAGAAGGTTTGTACACAAACATAGAAGAGGATTCTTTGCGGTAAGAGCAGTAAGACTATGGAACTCTCTGCCTGAGGAGGTGGTGATGGTAAGTTCACTAAAAGAGTTGAAGAGGGGCCTGGATGTATTTCTGGAGGGTAACAATATTATAGGTTATAGCTACAAGAGATGGGTCGTTATCCAGGGAGTTATTCTGATTGCCTGATTGGCAATCAGAATAAAGTGAGGAAAATTGGCTTCTACCATAGAAGGGTTTATTTGGCCTTCCTTTGAATCACCTTGTAGAATAACAGGCCGAACTGGATGGACAGATGTCTTTTTTTAGCCTTATAAAATATGTTACTATGTTACAATGTAAAATGTGTAGTATCAAACCAGGTTTGGGTCAAAAACACAGAAAAGGTGCAGGTCTTTCCATTACACCTTATCTCTGAGTAGGCTTCACTACTAGTTTTGGCTCACAAAAAATGATGGAAATAACTGACCAAATAACTGAAGTGTGTAGTATCAGACCGCTATTTCACACCAACTCATCAACTACTGATTGACGCATCAAAATAACTGTAAAAGAATTTGACCATCCTAAAAGTGTATAGAGAGGTGTTCTGCTTCGGCAAACAGCAGTGAACACTCTTCGGTTTATCTGTTCTTGGACTTTATGGTGTGATCACCTGTAGTATTATATTTTTTTTTAAACCTGAGCAGCATGCTTTCTTCACCTGTGCAGCATGTCAGAGTGTGCTTTCATCCCAGAAGCAAGGAAGGATGGAAGTACTCATTTATAAAATAAATGCACCCAAAACTGTTTGTATTAGGACTCTTTCACACATATTTTTTGCGGGCTCCGATCCGCATTTTTTGCGGATAGGATGCGGACCCATTCATTTCTATGGGTCCGCAAAAAATACTGACAGCACACTGTGTGCTGTCCACATCCGTATGTCCGTTCCGTAGCCCACAAAAAAATAGAACATAGGGACGACATCCGTTTTTTTTGCAGATCCGCAATTTGCGGACCGCAAAACACAACGCTCGTGTGAAACTAGCCAGAGGCCTCTTTCACACGAACGTTTTGTTTTGCAGTCCGCAAATTGCAGATCCGCAAAAAAAACGGGTGGCATCCGTGTGCATTCCGTGTTTTGCAGAACGGAACAGCTGGCCCCTAATAGAATAGTAATACGGACAAGAATAGGACATGTTCTATTTTTTTTGCGGGTCTACGTAACGGGCATACAGATGCAGACAGCACACAGTATGCTCTCAGTATTTTTTGCGGGCCCATGGAAATGAATGGGTTCGGATCGGAGCCCGCAAAAAATACTGTCGTGTGAAAGAGGCCTTAGACTGCAATTTCATCCCAGAATCAAGGAGGAATGGATGTACTTATATATCAACTAAATACACCACAAAACTGGTTGTATCAGACTGCAATTTAATCCCAGAATCAAGGAGGAATGGATATACTGATATATAAACCAAATAAACCCCAAACCTGGTTGTATCAGACTGCAATTTCACCCCAGAATCAATGAGGAATGGATGTACTTTTATATCAATTAAATACACCCCAAAACTGTTTGTATCGGGCTGCAATTTCACCCCAGAATCAAGAATGAATAGAAGTAGTAATATATAAAATAAAAACACTCCAAAACTGTTTGTATCAGACTGCAATTTCACCTCAGAAGCAAGGAGGAATACATGTGCTTATACATCAACTAAATATACCCCAAAACTGGTTGTATCTAGAGATGAGCGAATATGCTCGCTTGATGCTCGTTCGAGCATTAGGGTATTCGCATATGCTCGCTACTCGGACGAGCATATCGTGATCCTCGAGGAAATGGCATCTTCCTCTTCCTTTTCTCAGCCAATCAACATTCAGGAGAGTTTTCGGTACCTAGCATCACGTGGGGCCCCTACAAGTCGATAGCAGAGATTGGCTGGCCAGATCAGATGACCTAGGAATATAAGAATCTGGTCCCGCGCTGCTCGTGTCAGACGCCGCCTGCATGAGATTAGGGATAGAGCTGCTGTCTGTCAGGGAGAGTGTTAGGGCCTGAATTTAGATGTTGGTTAGGCAGGAATCATGCTCAAAGAACCCAACAGCCCTTCTAAGGGCTACAAGCACTTTTTTTTTGTCTCCTCCTGGCTGCTGCTGGGACTTGGAGTGCAGCTACCGCCATCTAGGCTGCACACTGTGCATAGCGACTGGTTGCAGAAGGGACAGCACGTGGTCCACACAAACCCAAAAGAAATTGCCCAAAGTCCTCTCAGTACTCATTTTTGCTGCTGCTGGTGCTCCTGCTGTACCTTGGCTTGCTGGATCTGTAGTGCAGTCTAGAGAATAAGTTTTTTCTATCATTTCTATACACTACAGTCCAGTGAACAATTATGAAGTGTACTGTACAGTAGCGTCAGTCTATGGAATACGTTTTTTCTCTCAGTTATATATACTACAGTCCAGTGAACAATTATTTAGTGTGCTGTACAGTAGCATCAGTCTAGGGAATACGTTTTTTCTCTCAGTTATGTATACTACAGTGCAGTGAACAATATAGTGTGCTGTACAGAGGGTCAGTCTAGGAATATGTTTTTTCTCTCA
>ONZH01022645.1:0-149517 GCA_900303285.1 Rhinella marina
AGAATATAACTACTATAATACTGCTCCTATGTACAAGAATATAATACTTATAATACTGCTCCTCTATGTACAAGATATAACTACTATAATACTGCTCCTATGTACAGAATAAACTACTATAATTACTGCTCCTATGACAAATATAACTACTATAATGCTCCTATGTACTATAGCCCCTATGTACAAGAATATAATAATGTACTATAATACTGCAGAATATAAACTACTATAATACTGTCCTATGTACAGAAGTAAACTACTATAATACTGCCTCTGTGGATAGTAATATGAACATGTAGGAATCTTTAGAAAGACAACTGTATTTCATTAGGGGCATTTTTACAGACAGTCTTTCTGGGTGAGAACTATATGGGCCCCAGTTCTGGATGTTGTGTTTTTACTGTCTCACAGATTATTGTCCCTCATGTCCATTTCTTCCGGAGATAATTGGTAGGTGCACTTAGACCTCTATAACTTCAAAGTTTCAGTAACGTGCCTTGACTTCTGCTAATTAGAAGCTTCAGTCTCCTGCAGAGCTGCTCAGGGGGAACGTTGCGCTGGGCATTGTCTTTAGCAGACAATAAGGTCAGGTGTGAAGGTGATAACTGCTCCATTCAGTGCTCGTCAAGGGAACCTGTACGATTAATAAACTAGTGTCCCAAAAGTAAAAGTCGGGTGAAGGGGCTGCAGCACTTCTGATACATCCAAAAATACCTCCTAGTGACAAGAAGTTCCGACCGAGTACCCCCAAGGAAGCGAACAGTGATGTAATAAAGGATATTCTCACTCTGTCAGCAGTTCCTTCAGACTTCATAAAAAGAATAGTGCGGCATGCAGCAGTAAACTTCCTGCCAAAATGACAGACAACACTTTAGGACTCAATGGATGACTATTACATTCTGCTCTAGCAAACATACAGGAGATTACAGCACCACATACCTATTACATCCAGAGATGTCTCCTCTGATGTACATCTTTTCCTTCCTTATCTTCTCCATTCTGCCCGGATCCCCATGATGACTTCTTTCAGCCTAGTCTTGTCTCCACAGAGATTGTCACGTAGACATCTTGGGTTTCTCACAATTCCAACATCCTGTCCTTCTTCTCAACATCCCATCCTGGTGCCCCCACAGACCTGCTGCCATCTCAATATTGTGCCCACTTTGCTCCCCAATACAACCAAATAATCCACTGTAAAAAAAAAAACTTTTGAGGCACAAAGATAGTGCCTCCTTCAATAATTATTACTACAGTGCCCTCAAAAATAACTGTGCCCAGAAAATAGTGCCTCGAACGGTAGTAGTGCCATAAACATTGTGTCCCCCAAAAATAATTGCGCTAAACTGACCAGGGTGCCCACAGCTCCTAAAAGTCCCACCAAAAGTAATAATTCTCTCCCAGAGTGTCCTTAGTAGTGAAAGTGCTCCCAATAGTGATAATGCCCAGACTTAATATGCCCCTATAGTGCCCATAGTAGTAATTATGTTCCCCATAGTCTCCCAGTAATAAAGCCCACAATAATGCCCCCAGTAATATTTCCCCTGTAGTGCCCCCAGTATTAATAAAACTCATCATGATGCGACCAGTAGTATTAAAGCCCCTATAGTGCCCCCAGTATTAATAAAGCTCATCATAATGTGACCAGTAGTATTAAAGCCCCTATAGTGTGCCCAATAGTAAAAATGGCGCCTTAAAGTGGCGCAGTAGTACTTATGCCCTCTATAGTGCTCCCAGTAGTAATAAAGCTCATCATTATGCAACCAGTAGTATTAAAGCCCCTATAGTGCCCCCAGTATTAGTAAAGCTCATCATAATGTGACCAGTAGTATTAAAGCCCCTATAGTGTGCCCAATAGTAAAAATGACCCCTCATAGTGCCACAATAGTACTTATACCTTCTATAATGCTCCCAGTAGTAACAAAGATCCCATAATATGCCCCAGAAGTAATAATACCTTACCCACAGTAGTACTAATGTCCCCTTCTATTTCCCCCCAGAAGCAATAAGGCCACCATAGTGTCCTCCAGTAGTAATAAAGCCCCCCTAATAATACCATTTTGCGTCAGGCGATCGTGATGATTATGATGTCATTGCGCCGCTGGCGCTGTCCTCTGTTAGGCCTCAGGCCTAGTGGTCTGTTAACGGCAAGGCAGGTAGACACTGGCGCCCATGCCTGGCCACAGTGGTCATCTCTATCACCGTCCTGAAGAAGGCCGTAATGTGGAGAGACCCTGGCCTCCAGCAATGAAACGGTGCTAGGACAGTCCCACGTACCCCCAGGTTCAGACACTCTGCTATAGACATCTTCTGCCTGCAGACCTGTCATAGGTGCAGAACCATCTATGTCATACATAGGAGAGGACATTGTGCTGCTCTGTAGCTCCACTTCAGCCCTGAGGCAGAGGGATGGCGGGTGTATATAGCATAGTCATACTTCTTACTAATTGCCTTTGGGGCTCCAGGTATAACCCGTTGAACAATATATGGGGACATGGCTCTGTACATACATGAGCCGCCCTCTCCCATCTATGACAATCCTTCCTCTTCTTTGCTCCGACATTCAGTGTTGTCGTAGGGATATCCTCTGGATCTGAATGCTGATAGATATCAGTATGGATCCTCACAATATCCCTGCGACGAAACATCGGGAGCACAATGATGGAAGGGTTGTCATAGGCACGGAAGATCTTCCATCAGAAGAAGCGTAGGAATATGTTTGCGGCACAATGGGGGTAAAACTTGCGGTTTTCTTGGTGTTTACACACGGCGAATAGGTGGAGACGGGTTTCCTTGTATAGAAAATTAAGACAGAGGGACGTTTGTAACGTTGCTTTGAATATTGGGCTCCTGGGCAGGTCCTGGATTCGTCTGGTGTGGGTGCAGGGTGTGGCGGTAGTAATTAAAAATGACGCCACTAATTAAATGAGTCATCTGGAAAATCTTTGCCAAAGAGAAACTCATTGTCTTCAATGTAACGAGCTGGGATTCCTTAAAAAAGCTGCTCCCTGTGTCGCAAGCACCCCTGCACAGACCCCGTTTTCCACCATAGGGGTCTTGAGCCCAAAGCAGGGACTGAGGGGTGCACCTAGCCTTTCTGCTGCCTGAGGAGAACTGAAATGGCGCCCCTAACCCCTTCCCGTCAGCCCTACTTGGAACACATTACATACAGAGCTACAAAACATGCAGGGTAATACACCGCCACATACTGTGCTTCCCAGTACTATACTGCAGAAACAGATAATCCCCCTTCTGCTGCCCCTTCTTGCCCCTGCCTGGTGCTGCCTGAGGCAATCGCCTCACCGGCGGTGCACTCCTGCATGGACCCAATGCGGTCACCCATAGGCGTTCACACTTATTTTTTTTTTTAAGCATTTCCCATACGACCCTGCCCTCTTTTTGGGCAAGCCCCTTACCGTTTTTATTGTCTGGAAATCAGCAGATCAAAAAAAAAAAAAAAAAAAACTCCCCTTTCGAATTTACAGGGAAAAATTTGCCCAATTTTGTCAAAAATTTCTTTCATTTGTGCCGATAGCGGTATTTTTCTCCCTTCACTTCTAAAGCTAAATTGAGAATATTTCTATTACCGCCAAGCAGTGCATTATGGGAGATCAGGTGACCGTTACACAGCGGCAGCAGCGTGATTAGGTCACATGTCTGGCAGGGGGGAGGAGGCAAACTGTTGGTTTCAAACTTCTGCTGGTTGCCCCTAGAAACAGACATCAACGTGTATGAACGCAGGCAAAAAAAAAATATAAAGTACGGTTTTTGTAAATGTACAAATTTTTTATGAAGATTTATACAGTGAAATGTCAGGGTGATAATTGCGCTTTAATCTGAATATTTAACCAAAAATTTTTTTAACGGTTAGAGCTCCAAGACCCCTGTATAGCCACAGATACAAAAGATGAGGTGCTACCACTAGGGGGAGCTCACTGCATATACTGTAAGCTTCTCGGCTCCCCCTAGTGGTGGCTGCAGGCACTCAGAATCTTATTCTTAAGCTGTTCTGTATCAGCAGGTTAGCTTACCTAAGGAAAAGCTCACAGTCTAGGGCCGACTCTAGCCCCGGGGCCCACATACCGACCTCAGGGAACCTACAGATCAGCATCGTTTGAGACCACATAGCTGCTCTACAAACATCCTATTGCGCTTCCACTGTATGGGCGAGCGAGACGGACTTGCAGGGGTGCGGATACAAACCCATCTGGTTTGTCTAGTAAATCCTGCTTCTAACCCATCAGTATTTCCTCATTAGTTTTCGCAGAAGGACCAGCACCCATGGGTGGGACTAGGTGTGAACGAGCACAAAGATCTGGTTTCTATACGACGGACGGAAGTCATTTATCTTGTGGGTAAACAATTACACAATGTCTACACCCCAAATATTCTGCCGCCCCCCGCCCCTGAATACCTGTAATTCCTCCGCTCCCTGTCAGCAGATTCTGCAGAGTTTCAGTTCAGCCTGAAGGTAGTCAGTGACCAAAGGTTTACGGAATCTGTTAAAGGGGGACATCAGGTTGTTATAAATAAATTTCATTGAAATCTATACAATATACACTAAAGATATGTAATAAACCTTCACTAGTAATTGTGGTAAAACGGATGTGCTCCCTTATACTTAGTACAGAGCTTGAGAGGGCGGGGTATGACACTATAGAATCCCTGTGTCATGCTCCACCCCCTCAGTCCCTGTACCAGGGTATAGAGCGTTCTTTTAATTTTTTTCACTTCCTTTATCATTAGTGAACCCTTTATATTGTTGTTTTCTAGTCCAGTGAAGATGGTGAAAGTATTGGAGCAAATCCATTCTCACAACGACTGGCCATGATCCTGATGTTTAAAGGATGTACATTTACACTGAACACTGTGGACATGAAGAGGTGAGTGCAGCAAAGACGTCCACAAGGAGCAGTGAATGAGTGCAAAAATTATATTGTTTTGGGACTTTTCTAAAAATAAAGAAACTCCAGTTACTAAAACCTTGCTGCAGTAACCTTCTCACTATAATACTGTCCCACCCATGTACAAGAATATATTTACTATAATACTGCTCCTATGTACAAGAATATATTTACTATAATACTGCTCCTATGTACAAGAATATAACTACTATAATACTGCTCCTATGTACAAGAATATAACTGCTATAATACTGCTCCTATGTACAAGAATATAACTGCTATAATACTGCCTCCTATGTACAAGAATATAACTGCTATAATACTGCCTCCTATGTACAAGAATATAACTGCTATAATACTGCCTCCTATGTACAAGAATATAACTGCTATAATACTGCCTCCTATGTACAAGAATATAACTACTATAATACTGCCTCCTATGTACAAGAATATAACTGCTATAATACTGCCTCCTATGTACAAGAATACAAGATATATAACTGCTATAATACTGCCTCCTATGTACAAGAATATAAACTACTATAATACTGCCTATGTACAAGAATATAACTACTATAATACTGCTCCTATGTACAAGAATATAACTATTAATACGCTCCTATGTCAGAATATAATCTTAATACTGCTCCTATGTACAAGAATATAACTACTATAATACTGCTCCTATGTACAAGAATATAACTACTATAATACTGCTCCTATGTACAAGAATATAACTATATAATACTGCTCCTATGTACAAGAATATAACTACTATAATACATGCTCCTATGTACAAGAATATAACTACTATAATACTGCTCCTATGTACAAGAATATAACTACTATAATACTGCTCCTATGTACAAGAATATAACTACTATAATACTGCTCCCTATGTACAAGAATATAACTACTATAATACTGCTCCTATGTACAAGAATATAACTACTAATACTGCCTCCTATGTACAAGAATATAACTACTATAATACTGCTCCTATGTACAAGAATATAACTACTATAATACTGCCTCCTATGTACAAGAATATAACTACTATAATACTGCCTCCTATGTACAAGAATATAACTACTATAATACTGCCTCCTATGTACAAGAATATAACTACTATAATACTGCTCCTATGTACAAGAATATAACTGCTATAATACTGCTCCTATGTACAAGAATATAACTGCTATAATACTGCCTCCCTATGTACAGAATATAACTGCTATAATACTGCTCCTATGTACAAGAATATAACTGCTATAATACTGCTCCTATGTACAAGAATATAACTGCTATAATACTGCCTCCTATGTACAAGAAAAATATAAACAGAGAATATACTACTATAATACTGCCTCCTATGTCCAAGAATATAACTACTATAATACTGCCTCCTATGTCCAAGAATATAACTACTATAATACTGCTCCTATGTACAAGAATATAACTACTATAATACTGCTCCTATGTACAAGAATATAACTACTATAAAACTGCTCCTATGTTACAAGAATATAACTACTATAAAACTGCTCCTATGTACAAGAATATAACTACTATAATACTGCCTCCTATGTACAAGAATATAACTACTATAATACTGCTCCTATGTACAAGAATATAACTACTATAATACTGCTCCTATGTACAAGAATATAACTACTATAATACTGCCTCCTATGTACAAGAATATAACTACTATAATACTGCCTCCTATGTACAAGAATATAACTACTATAATACTGCCTCCTATGTACAAGAATATAACTACAATAACACTGCTCCTATGTACAGGAATATAACTACTATAATACTGCTCCTATGTACAAGAATATAACTGCTATAATACTGCTCCTATGTACAAGAATATAACTACTATAATACTGCCTCCTATGTACAAGAATATAACTACTATAATACTGCTCCTATGTACAAGAATATAACTACTATAATACTGCCTCCTATGTACAAGAATATAACTACTATAATACTGCTCCTATGTACAAGAATATAACTACTATAATACTGCCTCCTATGTACAAGAATATAACTACTATAATACTGCTCCTATGTACAAGAATATAACTACTATATACTGCCTCCTATGTACAAGAATATAACTACTATAATACTGCCCCTATGTACAAGAATTATAACTACTATAATACTGCTCCTATGTACAAGAATATAAACTACTATAATACTGCCTCTATGTACAAGAATATAACTACTATATATAACACTGCTCCTATGTACAAGAATATAACTACTATAATACTGCCTCCTATGTACAAGAATATAAACTACTATAATACTGCCTCCTATGTACAGGAATATAACTACAATAACACTGCTCCTATGTACAAGAATATAACTACTATAATACTGCTCCTATGTACAAGAATATAACTACTATAATACTGCCTCCTATGTACAGGAATATAACTACAATAACACTGCTCCTATGTACAAGAATATAACTACTATAATACTGCTCCTATGTACAAGAATATAACTACTATAATACTGCTCCTATGTACAAGAATATAACTACTATAATACTGCTCCTATGTACAAGAATATAACTACTATAATACCGCCTGTTATGGAGTAGAATGCACTTGGTAGTCACCTTTGCTCTTTTCTACGCTCAGGGCCCCTGATGTCTTGAAGGACTTGGCTCCGGGGTCACAACCTCCGTTTCTTACTTACAATAATGAAGTGAAAACCGACGTGAATAAGATTGAAGAGTTTCTGGAGGAGACCTTGACACCTCCTCGGTGAGATGGACGGGGTCGGATATTGGGGCTGTGGGAGTTGTAGTTTCTCAATCTGTGGGGGTTACTGTCCAGTACAGTGTGGTGTTCCAAGTATGACCACTAGGGGGGGGGGGCTCTTCCGCTATATACTGGGGATGCTGATGGGCTTTCTCTTCCCAGTTATCCCTGTATGACGCCCAAATACAAGGAATCCAACATGGCCGGGAACGACGTCTTCCAGAAGTTCTCCGCATACATCAAGAACCAATCTGCAGCCCAGGAGGACAGTGAGTACCAAGCATGTAGCACTTTGAATGATCCCACCCTTAAAGGGGCTGTCCACATCACATTTGGTCCCTGATTACCAGAAGTAATGAAACTGGGGCCCGCCTCAGATTAATGGTTGTCTTTCATACAGTGCCACCCTCCTTTATGTGGCTGCCTGTGGTATTACTGCAGAGGCCACACCCACGCAGATCCTAATGCTATGACATATCCCATTAAGTAGTCATCCCTCTTTATTTCCAGACCTACAGAAGAATTTTCTGCGGTCTCTACTGAAGTTAGACCTTCACCTGAAGAACCCCCTACCCCACGAGCTTGCCAGTGACCCCAAAATGATCGTCTCAAAAAGGAAGTTCCTGGATGGAGACAACCTGACGCTGCCCGACTGCAACCTCCTGCCCAAACTCCACATCATCAACGTAAGCCATAGTCCCTACACCATAAACCTGTTTTTAGTTTTCTCATTCAACTGGTTGAGATTATGGACAATTTGTGCTTGCTCTGGGGTTGCCATGGCAACATGACAGGGAGTGCAGACCCAGTTAATCTGTTGATGCTACCATGGCAACTCCAGAGTGAAGTCTTTATGGGCTTCTGGTCGTGTGACCTATAGAGTAGAGGTCACACGGCAGGAAGTACCTGCAGTGGTTAGTCCCTAGTTGTTGCCACGGTAATTCCAGAGCAAGCACAAAACTTACACGATTGTAGCATATTAAATGCAGCTCTGCTTGCCACCTGGCTGGAGATTCAGTGCCCCAATATTAGTTGCCGGTATTTTCCTGTAAGGACTGTTACTAAATAGTGCACTATATGGAAGCATTAATATTACTGGGGGCACTAATTGAGGCTACTGGGGGCATAATTATTTCTGGGGGCCGCCAGTTGGGGAATTATGAATTCTGGGGGGCACTAATTGGGGCATTAATATTACTGAGGGGCACTTATGGGGGCATTACTATTACTGGGGACATTATTAGTTCTGGTGGGTGCTAATGGAGGTATTAATATTACTGGGGGCATTATTAATACTGGGAGCCTCATTATGACATAGCGAATTAACACTGTTAAGCCACGCCCCACAACCACACCCTTTTGGGGTGTGGCTTAACTTGGCTGGTACTTTTTGTTGGGAAAGGACCCTACTCCCGAATAGGTAGTCACCCAGCTTTCCTGGAGTCCTGAACAGTATGTGTGCCTACAGTTGTGCAATGACACTAGGCGGGTTTGCCTTTCAAGAGTCTAGGAAAGATGGAGAGTCATTCCAGAAACAGCGCCACCCCTGTCCACAGGTTGTGGCTGGTATTACCGCTCGGCTCCATTGAGGTGGATGAGGATGAGCTGTAATACCACACACAACCTGTGCCCAGGTGAGGCGCCATTTTTGGAGGACAGCAGCCATGTTTTCCGGAATCTGGACAAACCCTTTAATCTTTTTTTCTCTACCGCAGGTTGTTTGCAGACACTACCGCAAATTTGAGATCCCCAAAGACTTGCAGGGTGTCTCCCGCTACCTCCAGCATGCCGAGGATCTGAAGGCTTTCAAGTACACCTGCCCCAACCCCAGCGAGATCATCCTCTTCTACCGGGATGTGGTCCGGAAAATGCCCTAGGCCCGGACGGACTGCAGTATGACGCCTTGTGAGTCTTCCTCCTGTGCGGAATCGGCATAAAATACACTACCATCGAACACCAGAGAGATGAGTGAAAACAGTTTGACAGCCCACAGGACCCGCCCGTCAGATGAGCTGTTATAGGTGCCCTGTATAGGCTGGGGAGTACACGCCCTGCTTTTACAAGAACCCATCTGCTCTACCGTTCTAGCGAAACAAGTGTATTCTAATTTTAGAACATGTATTGCATTGCCCTCTATTATTCCTCCTGGAAGTATATGAATAAATTGAGTATTATTCCTGCTTTCCAAGGCAAGTCCATATACGGTCTAATGCTGCCCAGTCGATGCTGACATTACAAGGACACACCCAATTGACAAGGGGAACAGTAACGCCCTGGTTATCGATTTATTCATAAATATCCAGTGGGAGTAACAGAAGAACGGCGCAATGCATAATTTAAAAAAAAAAAAGAAAAAAAAGTCATTTTATTAAAAATATTAAATTCATTAAATAGACAGTTCCATTGAACAAAATATGAAAAATATATATTTAATATTTTTCACGCTTGACGGCGGCCATTTTGTGGTCACCAGGCCTACGTCTCAGAATGGCTGCCAGCACGCACATTAAAAGGTCACTCTTCATATGAGCCTTTCCGTCCCCACCTTAAGTGCGGTGACAGCAGCCATTTTGTACCTTTATGTTGTAAGGAAGTCACGGGCACTGAAATACGGATCGGCAAATTTACAGGCATTACAAGATGGCCACTGTCACTAAACCACGCCGATTCTGATTCACCCTAGAGGGTTAAAGCCATTTAGTAGGAGCTTCATATATATATATATATATATATATATATATAAAAAAATGGAAGACCTGAGCCACATGGGCGGTTTTTAGGCGTTGCACGTCCCTACGGCGAATAATATTATGTAAGTCGCCAGGGCTTTTAAAAATATATATATATTTTTTTCTTCATATTGTGCATTGATGTAAAATGTATTTAACTTGCTGAAAATTCCAATTGTAAATAAATACGTTTTAAAACAAAGTCATGTGACTGTGCCGCGGAACAACCAGATGACATGAAGATGGATGTGGAGGCGTGGAATCCTACTGTAGTATCACAGAGTCACCTGGAGGTGGCAGTGTTCAAATTGGTAACTACAGCAGTCCTATCTAGGCCACAGAACATATGGTCGCTAGGGCTGCCCATGGCAACCAATCAGGATCCAGCTATCAATTGGTCCAGCACAAGTTAGAAAATGAAAGAAGGAATGTGATTGGCTGCTAAGGACATCCCCCTCCATTTTATGTCTGCAGTCCTTGTTTCCTCACAGAAAGGTCGGCAGCCATTTTGTATATAATCTTGTGTTCCTATGAAGGCTTCTTTTAATCCATTCGCCATTTCTTCCATGTTTTATAGTGAATGTGCAAAATGTAGCCACAACAAAAGCCTCCGATAACCGTCTGCCTACTCTTTTCAAGTTGTTACCATGGTAACTGGTTTACATTCCCCTTCGAGGCGCAGTGTCTCTTCATCGCCATGACCTTGGGATAGTTGTGTGATAACGTGGTGCTTCCTCCATATTTACAATCGCAGCCTTCGCCCTAAAGAGTTTTATCCGATGGGGTAGAGCTCCATCCGTCAGAACCTCCACGGCGACTCTTGACGTCAATATCACTCCCTTAATGTTCCACTACAAGGTTGAGGCGTGCAACAAGGTCGAGTTGCGACATTGCAAGCAATAAATGTCAACACGCTCACAAATGCAAAAAGGTTAAGTTAAAAGTTAAGTACTGGCGGCCATATTGGAATTGAGCCGTGAATTTATCCCCATAGGGAAACATTGAGGTTGTGGTAACGCCACCATTAGACCACGATTAAGACGCCACAAAGCCCTTCCCTAATGCACATGAAGCATTTTCTACTTTCGTGACTTGCAGGTTGTATAGAGAGGCCACCTCCTGCGAAAGGTCACAAAATGGCCACCGCCAACCTAAGATGACGTCACTTTCCTGCGCATCCTCCATTACATCCTCAGGATTCTTCAAAATCAACGCCCTTGGCTGCTTTTTTACTACAAGGAAAGATCAGGTTCATGTTAGTGTTCAATATAAAGGTCCACTCTCCTTTCTACTGGATGCAGCCTGCAGTGTAAAGTATAGCAGTTTCCATTCTAGCTGTGACGGCTCTTCAACACATATAATATAGCGTTATCTATCTATATACAATATGATATATATATATATATATATATATATAGACTAGAGGAGAGAATGTAGTTACAGGTATACACGGACATAGCCATGGCAACCAGAGGCAAAAACCTCCATGCTTTACACTGAAGGCGTCTATTAAGTACGAGATGTCATGTTACCTCTTACAGCCTGGATTAATGAGCGATTCCCCGGGGAGCCTCTTCTTCACCTGTGAGGATGACCCCCCAAAACCTCTCTTTCGTGCGTTAACATCTGAGAAGAAAACGAAAATTGAACAGATTTCAGACCTCCTCTGTGCAGCCATTTCTTAGTTCTATCAGCGTCAGGGAAAGCTGGGTGACATCTGTAGGAGCTTTCCCTAACATTAACAGGTTTCCCCCAAAAGCCGTTTGTGCAGATTTTCACCCACCTGGAATAAGGAGCAGCTCGTTCCTCTGCGATTGCTTTGCTGGACTGACGGACGCAGCGGCACTGTCCTCCCTGTCTGAAAAGGAAGTTTAATACTACATGACATGGCGTCCTTTACTCCAGTCACATCCAGAGCTGCATCTCCTAGATCACACAGCTAATCCTTCTCTAGCCAGACTCCGAACCAGCAGGGGGCAACACTCTTTATATATTTGCTGCTTAGAGGGAAAAAAAAATGGCAGAATTCTGAATACAGCTTTGGATGTGACTGGAGCATAAGACGTCATTAAACCTCAATATACAAAGTTACTCCGTACACATAGTGCCTTGGGTTATCAGTCCACAGTTTACGGGTAAGTCTGTCGCTTGCAATACTGTTTTTCACCACCATCGGCAGCACTGATTTCCCATATATTTCAATGCAATTGAGCGTATGGTACACATAACCGCAAATGTTAACTGTACCTTTAAGAAGCGCCTCTAAACTCCTCACTCGATCCGACAAGTGGAATAACACGTCTTGCACCAGCGCTCGCGCCTCAGAGATGGGAACCTTTAAGAGGTCCAGGGAAACCTTCCCAGAATCCACCTGGAAAGACAAGCTGGCGATACTGCCCTGCACCTCTAGAAGCGGGGGGCTGCTCTGGAAGTGTTCCCTGTAGAGAGACACAAGTTTTGGGGAGGATTCATTAGCAGGACACGTATTTAGGGCCACATGTTGGGCCCCTTTCGTAGGAAACAATCGTAGACAAGATGCCCACTAGAGAACGCAGAGCTGTGACCCTCCATTTATTTGGTTCACCACTAAAACCACAAGACACCCCACAACAGGGCCACCACTGACCCCCTTCCTTTGCCCCCCCCCAAAAAAATAAATAAATGGGGCCAACACCCCTGTGAACTTACCGCAATTTGTTCACCAGATCACGTGATGTCACATTACGAACTGCGTCCTAAAATACAGAGGTCACGAGTGAAGAACGGTGGGTGATGATGTCACTTTTGTCTAGTGATGTCACCTCAGTCACATGACTATAACATGAGGTAATGAGATGGGCCTACAGGAAGTCACACAGCCCCCTTACCCAGTCCTCCAGGGCCTCCTCTATGGGGTCCGTCCTCCACACTTCATTGCCGTTAGTCACACTAGACAGAGACAAGGGGATCGAGTGACCATAGAGTAGTAAATATAGGGATCCATACATAACATGCTGCCCCACCCATTTTTATATGACACACCCTCAATATACAGTGTTTGAATCACAAATAGCATCTATGATTACTTTCAGCACACCCTGAAAATAGAGCCCCAGAATGAACAAAAAACCATATACGGTATAATATATACTCCACCTTCAAAAATATTGACTAGACCTCAAACTACCCCTTTGCAGACCCCAGAGCGGACCTCAAACTACCCCTTTTACAGACCCCAGAGCGGACCTCAAACTACCCCTTTACAGACCCCAGAGCGGACCTCAAACTACCCCTTTTACAGACCCCAGAGCGGACCTCAAACTACCCCTTTTACAGACCCCAGAGCGGACCTCAAACTACCCCTTTTACAGACCCCAGAGCGGACCTCAAACTACCCCTTTTACAGACCCAGAGCGGACCTCAAACTACCCCTTTTACAGACCCCAGAGCAGACCTCAAACTACCCCTTTTACAGACCCCAGAGAAGACCTCAAACTACCCCTTTGCAGACCCCAGAGCAGACCTCAAACTACCCCTTTTACAGACCCCAGAGCGGACCTCAAACTACCCCTTTGCAGACCCCCAGAGCGGACCTCAAACTACCCCTTTTACAGACCCCAGAGCGGACCTCAAACTACCCCTTTTACAGACCCCAGAGCGGACCTCAAACTACCCCTTTTACAGACCCCAGAGCGACCTCAACTACCCCTTTTACAGACCCCAGAGAAGACCTCAAACTACCCTTTGCAGACCCCAGAGCAGACCTCAAACTACCCCTTTTACAGACCCCAGAGCAGACCTCAAACTACCCTTTTACAGACCCCAGAGCGGACCTCAAACTACCCCTTTTACAGACCCCAGAGAAGACCTCAAACTACCCCTTTGCAGACCCCAGAGCAGACCTCAAACTACCCCTTTTACAGACCCCAGAGCGGACCTCAAACTACCCCTTTGCAGACCCCAGACCTCAAACTACCCTTTTACAAACCCATAGCGGACCTCAAACTACCCCTTTGCAGACCCCAGAGCAGACCTCAAACTACCCCTTTGCAGACCCAGAGCAGACCTCAAAACTACCTCCCTTTGCAGACCCCAGAGCAGACCTCAAACTACCCCTTGGCAGACCCCAGAGCGGACCTCAAACTACCCCTTTGCAGACCCCAGAGCGGACCTCAAACTACCCCTTTACAGACCCCAGACCTCAAACTACCCCTTTGCAGACCCCAGACCTCAAACTACCCCTTTGCAGACCCCAGACCTCAAACTACCCCTTTGCAGACCCCAGACCTCAAACTACCCCTTTGCAGACCCCAGACCGGACCTCAAAACTACCCCTTTGCAGACCCCAGACCTCAAACTACCCCTTTACAGACCCCAGACCGGACCTCAAACTACCCCTTTGCAGACTCCAGAGCAGACCTCAACTACCCCTTTACAGACCCCAGACCTCAAACTACCCCTTTACAGACCCCAGACGTTCTACTCGTCTCTCACCATTTTTGCATTTCCCTCCACTGCAGATGCCAACAGATGGTGCCCAAGTACTGCCATACATGCTTAGAATCTGTCCTTGGTCCACACCGCACTGCCCCTTTAACCCCCCCTCTAGGCATCATGACAGGCGCCCTCTACATTTGAAGGTATTTTTAGGGCTACAACTTGTATACATTATTGTGTAGGTGTCAGGATTATATTCCTTTTATCTCTTTTCGCTCTTTTTTGCAGATGTATCTGGAACAGCCTTCTGACAGCAAGAGTTAATCATCGGTACCCTCCCCCCATGCAACAAACAGACTACTCCACATGACCACCTCCAGGAGCCCAGTGGTGGACATTACTCACTGTATCCTGAGGTCGGTGCCAGTCTGGATTCTGCAGAAGCACAGGTACCGCTGGCTGGCATGGCTGACCGTGCACAGGGTGGACCAGGGCTCAGCGTCCATTATCAGTAAATTCAAACTTCACTTCCTGCAGCAGGAGGAGCTCAGACCATGATGGGAGTGATCTGCACGCAAAAAGCCAGGCACATGGGAGGAGGCTGCGGGGATTAACCCTTAAGGCACCCCGCTTCTCTTACAATGGGAGGGCTGGAAAGTTTTAGCCTTGGGGGACGGGGATAATTGTAGAAGGATGACCTCCATCATTGTCACTGACCCCGGCCGCCCGCAGACACGATGACAGAAACTAAAACTAAACCTATGGCGTAAAGCGACCGAGTGCACCCTGGACGTTCCAGCAGCCGGACCCCCGGCGATCAGCTCACCACTGGGGGGCCGCTTGGAAAATGGGGTTGTCACAGGGGACGATGGCGAATCAAAAGCGTCTTTTTACCGTTTAGAGCGTCTCCATATCTCTTTACGAAAAGGCAGACATACCAGTCATGTTCTGGAGTCTGGGAAAGCTGGGTGACAACCAGTATAGCCTCCATCATTGCTCCCATAAAGGTTGTCACCCAGCTTTCCTAGATTCCTGATTGGCTACTCTGTCCAGTTATATATCAATACATCCCCTGCTTCTATATTTCTGTACAACTAGGCAGATTTACGTCCAGAAGTCTGGGAAAGCTGGGTGACAACCACTATAGCCTAATTATTACTGTCGTAAAGGTTGTCACCCAGCTTTCCTAGACTCCTTAAAGTGGCTCTGTCACCAGGTTTTAACCTATGTATTTTAATACATAGGTAATTTGCCTAGTTATGTACTGACACATCCCCTGCTTCTGTTTCTCCATGCAGCTAGGCTGACCTATCAGTCAGGAGTCTGGGAAAGCTGAGTGACAACCAGTAAATCCATCATTGCTCCCATAAAGGTTATCACCCAGCTTTCCCAGACTCCTGACTCTAGTTACTCTAGTTATGTACTGACCCATATCTGCTTCTATATTTCTGTACAACCAGGCAGCTTTACCGTTCAGGGGTCTGGGAAAGCTGGGTGACAACGAGTAACTCCATCCTTGTTCCCATAAAGGTTGTCACCCAGCTTACCTAGATTCCTGAATGGCTAATCTGCCTAGTTATGTACTGACCCATCCCCTGCTTCTCCATGCAGCTAGGCAGACCTACCAGTCAGGAGTCTGGGAAAGCTGGGTGACAATCACTATAGCCTTCATTATTACTGTCGTAAAGGTTGTCACCCAGCTTTCCTAGACTCCTGAATGGCTACTCTGTCTAGTTATATATCAATACATCCCCTGCTTCTCCATGCAGCTAGGCAGATTTACCATCCAGAAATCTGGGAAAGTTGGGTGACAACCACTATAGCCTAATTATTACTGTCATAAAGGTTGTCACCCAGCTTTCCTAGACTCCTGAATGGCTAATCTGTCTAATTATGTGCTGACCCATCCCCTGCTTCTCTATGCAGCTAGGCAGACCTACCAGTCAGGAGTCTGGGAAAGCTGGGTGACAACTTCTCCAGGAGCTGTAAGAGAGGCCATATTGACTATCACCCAGCTTTCCCAGGTGAAATATTTTTTAACGGGAATGTTTGGATTGTGCGGGTAAATGTTAATACACAGGGGTAGGTGGGGGTTATGGCTGCGGTGGTGTGTGTGGGGGGGTCTCCATTATTTGGGGGGGGGGGGGTGGAGTACACAGTAACTGCCGGCCGCTCCCTGCCTCCTGGAGGCCGGGCCTCGACGCTGATTGGAGAGACTGACAGAAAACTCATTTATCCTTGTAGGAAAAGCAAACACTCAGAGAAGCGGCACCGGAGCCACAAGACGTCTTCAGCTGCAGGGAAGGAGGACAGGTAAGACGCCTGCAGGTCTCCGCCTCATGAGACATGAATCTGCTAGAGCCCAAGTACAGGGACATCCCTTTATTCTGGCATCCAAAAATCCAGAAAGTCTGATGATCTGGCACTTGTCAGACCCCCATGACGCCGGATTAAAGGAGTTGAAGACATCCCCTATCCTCAGGATGTGTCTGATCACGAGGACGGGGGACCGTCGTTCCCCACATTTGAAGGAGTGGCGGTAGTTTTTATCCACTGCCACCCCGTTCAACTCCATGGCTGACCGCTGGATCCCGTCCTTGTGGGGTCGCCACTGATCAGAGATATTAAGCAGCTGAAATCCAGCTATATCTCCCGACTTCCCAATACACATGCATGCTTGGCTCAGCTGAGCATGCATGTGTTTTGAATGGAAAAAATGGTGTAAGCTGCTGCCAGACTCCTCCATCTCTCCAGATACTTCTGTCTCTGCAGCATATCTGCACTTTTAGGCGTTGTTCACATCTTGGCGTCTATGTTTCTTCCATCCGTGTTTGGTCTGTGTGTCCGTTTTTTTTTTTTTTTGCCCTCCGTGCGTCATCTGTATTCAACAGACACTGCTCTGCTAAAAATTCACTTCCAGAGCATCTCCTACTAAGGGCTCATGCACACGACCGTATGTATTTTGCAGTCCGCAAAAAATGCAGATGACGTCCGTGTGACATCCGTTTTTTTTTTTTTGCGGATCCACTGTAATAATACCTATCCTTGTCTGTGTTGTGAACAGAGCCCTAACTGTGCCAATTACCGTTTTATAATAAAACCCAAAAAGTCCAAGAATGAAAATCCGTAAATGAGCAGCTGCACATGACATTGAGGAATTGTAACGCAAGCGATTTCCCTCCAAGGTGAAGTAAAAGATCCCGTATCTATCCGGGAACGTCAGAGGGGCCTCCACAGGCTGTAGTATGTGGCTGCCTCAGTCACGTCGGGGACACTATGACAGGGGGGTTGTGTATTCTGGGCGGTGTTACCCTTTAACACCTAGAACTCTATGCTCTGTTTGTTCTGACAGGCTCCTGATGGTGACAGAAGGGCTAACCGTCATGGACACCCTACTGCCTCGGCTGCTCTCCCCATCGCCGGGCGAGGTGCAGGATTGCGTGGCCCTATTGATGAGCGAGGTGCAGAATCAATGCGAGGAACTGGTGGAAGCCCTGATCAAGGACCCACGGCGCGATCAGTACTTGGCGGCCATGTGTAGATTCCTGCACACGGCTAACGTCCGGTAAGTATCAAAATGCCGCCACAAAAGAGAGCATAAACATGATCATTCAGGTCGCACTGCGCTATTTTAAAGCTACAATGCTGGTCGATATAACAAAGCGCTCGCTCAGTGCCAGTAAGCTGCCCGTCAGCACCCACATTTTTGTGCTGCTTGCTTTGTGAAAACGTTAACATAAGGGCTCTTGTTGCAGGGTTAAGGTAACGTGACATCACCCCGATCGTGTGCACTTAAACCCATTAGACAAGCCTTAGAGAGGACATTAGCGGCATTAGCGGGGATTGCACTGCGGGCAGGCACATCAAACAAGCTGCACGTGAAGTGTACTGAAGGTGGAGAGCGGCTGAGGCGGGGCCTGGACCTTTCGTTGGGGATCATAGCATAATGGCGAGGCTGAGCATAATGTGTCCACAGGGTAAACATGTCCCCGGAGAAGCATGACAGATCCTCAGCAACCAAGCCCAAGATAAATTGTAGGTTAAGTAACAATCGCGAGAGAGTAAACACGCCTGTCAATGGGGACACCACTCCGTACCTCAGCGTCATGGCGGCTTAAACGTAAGAAATGATAGGAGGAAGGGTGTACGTATTTACATCGATTGTCCGTTTTTTTTATTTAAAATCCATCTTCACAAGACGTCCTTGATGGCGGCCATGTTGCCGTTCCAGCGGCACTCGACCATATGCGTTTTGCGGTCCGCGATTTATGCGTTTTGTGGTCCGTGTGCATCCCACAAGAATACGACGGGTTCTACAGTTTGCCGCCTGGGCGAACGGATGCAGACAGCACGCGGGTGACCTCGGCCCATAGAAACCAACGGTTCTGTGTACGATCCGGAAAATATGCAGATTGGACACGGACCAAAAATACGGACGTGTGCACGAGGCCTACGGCAGTGATCTCCGGCTGTTAGAAAGCTACTGTTTCCCTGGTAAGTCACCGAAAAGCACCCGCTCAATGCCAATAAGCTGTCTGTCAGCACCTACATTTTCGTATTGCTGGCAGGGCATGATGGGAGTTGGAGTTTTGCAATGGCCGGAGCGCCACGGGTCGGAGGTTGCTGATCTATAGGGAAAAACAACAACTGAACGTTGGAAACAATTGTAGCAAAACGACTAAAAACTGGAAAGAATTGTAGCAATTCACGACAAATTGGTTACATTGAAGCCCAAATGGATTTTTTTGATTACAGAATAATTTTTGCAGGTTTTGTGATGGCACTTGGTTCGGTGCCGTTTGTCCTGACGATTGAGCCGTGTTACTATGTGTCACAAGCACTCTCGTTATCCTTTACTATGCATTAGGCCAGGGATTAGCCGGCGCTCTGCTTAGCTGCCTGTTTACACGTCCACGCGCTCCGCCGATCCGCTGGCACCGCTCCACGCCTGCCTCCGTTTGCTTACACTAGTGTTTCCCCAGTAACTGGCGAGCAGAGCTGGGTTGGGGTTGTTTACCAGGAGCCTCTCCTCCCGGCTCCAGCCCCTGAGATGAGGAGACCATGTACCTGCTCTTGTGGCCTAGACATAATACTGGCAGAAAGTGGGCGATCAGGGACCCCCTATAGCAGAGAAGTGCCCCCGCCCCCCACCATCCTGCAGAACATCCGATATAAGGACACAGTATATTATTTCATCAATGTTATGGCGCTACTATATGGAACCGATTCTATCCAATATTATATAACTCCTGTCCTTGCAGGCTCTGCAGTAATGTTGCCTACATTCTCGGTACAGCGGCGGAAGATCCAGGAGTCGCCGTCATGTTAGTGAACCTGGCAGAAAGGGCAACAGACTGGGACCTACTGGGCAGACTGGGAGCAATGCTTCTGTGGGACGATGCAGAATCTGTAATGAATGCTGCTGGTGCCCTAGGAACACTGGTGAGAGATGTATTATACTCCAGAGCTGCACTCACTATTCTGCTGGTGCAGTCACTGTGTACATACATTACTTATCCTGTACTGATCCTGAGTTACATCCTGTATTATACTCCAGAGCTGCACTCGCTATTCTGCTGGTGCAGTCATTGTGTACATACATTACTTATCCTGTACTGATCACAAGTTACATCCTGTATTATACCCCAGAGCTGCACTCACTATTCTGCTGGTGCAGTCACTGTGTACATACATTACTTATCCTGTACTGATCACAAGTTACATCCTGTATTATACCCCAGAGCTGCACTCACTATTCTGCTGGTGCAGTCACTGTGTACATATATTACTTATCCTGTACTGATCCTGAGTTACATCCTGTATTATACTCCAGAGCTGCACTCACTATTCTGCTGGTGCAGTCACTGTGTACATACATTACTTATCCTGTACTGATCCGGAGTTACATCCTGTATTATACTCCAGAGCTGCACTCACTATTCTGCTGGTGCAGTCACTGTGTACATACATTACTTATCCTGTACTGATCCTGAGTTACATCCTGTATTATACTCCAGAGCTGCACTCACTATTCTGCTGGTGCAGTCACTGTGTACATACATTACTTATCTGTACTGATGCTGAGTTATATCCTGTATTATACTCCAGAGCTGCACTCACTATTCTGCTGGTGCAGTCACTGTGTACATACATTACTTATCCTGTACTGATCCTGAGTTACATCCTGTATTATACTCCAGAGCTGCACTCACTATTCTGCTGGTGCAGTCACTGTGTACATACATTACTTATCCTGTACTGATCCTGAGTTACATCCTGTATTATACTCCAGAGCTGCACTCACTATTCTGCTGGTGCAGTCACTGTGTACATACATTACTTATCCTGTACTGATCCTGAGTTACATCCTGTATTATACTCCAGAGCTGCACTCACTATTCTGCTGGTGCAGTCACTGTGTACATACATTACTTATCCTGTACTGATCCTGAGTTATATCCTGTATTATACTCCAGAGCTGCACTCACTATTCTGCTGGTGCAGTCACTGTGTACATACATTACTTATCCTGTACTGATCCTGAGTTACATCCTGTATTATACTCCAGAGCTGCATCACTATTCTGCTGGTGCAGTCACTGTGTACATACATACTTATCCTGTACTGATCATTACATCCTGTATTATACTCCAGAGTGCACTCACTATTCTGCTGGTGCAGCACTGTGTACATACATTACTTATCCTGTACTGATCCTGAGTTACATCCTGTATTATACTCCAGAGCTGCACTCACTATTCTGCTGGGCAGTCACTGTGTACATACATTACTTATCCTGTACTGATCCTGAGTTATATCTGTACATACTCCAGAGCTGCACTCACTATTCTGCTGGTGCAGTCACTGTGTACATACATTACTTATCCTGTACTGATCCTGAGTTACATCCTGTATTATACTCCAGAGCTGCACTCACTATTCTGCTGGTGCAGTCACTGTGTACATACATTACTTATCCTGTACTGATCCTGAGTTACATCCTGTATTATACTCCAGAGCTGCACTCACTATTCTGCAGGTGCAGTCACTGTGTACATACATTACTTATCCTGTACTGATCCTGAGTTACATCCTGTATTATACTCCAGAGCAGCACTCACTATTCTTCATGCTTCAGAGCTGAAATCTCCCAGCACATGTTCATGTTACTGGTGACGCAACCAGTTGAAACTGGCGCAGTCTTTGTGCACTGAACCTGCAGTCCTATAAGACTCTGATCCAGATGTGACCATTAACCCTTCCCGTTCATTCCTGCAGGCAGAGAACAGTCATGGTCGACGCTGGATCCTCTCATCTCCAGATTCTGACTTCATCATCGAGAACATCACAAAACTTTTGGATTCTCCAAGTGACTGGACCGCCAGTAACTGCGCCCTGGTGCTCGCCCGCATCTCTATGTGCCAGGAGGGGTGCTCACGGCTCCTGGAGCACCCGAAATCTGACAGGATATTACAGAAGATCATCTCATCACTCCACGTGGATGAAGCAGGTGAGCAGAACGGGTCCTCAAGAGACGAGGGCCCCTCATCCCAAATAGTGTTCTCCAATGTAATGGCCTGGATTCATAGACCGATCACTGCCCCCTGTCATGTGGGGTCCTGAATGACTCCCATCCTCCTCTATGGGGCCTGGTGTCTGCCACATCCTGGACAGGGAGGGCAGACGTCACCTCCAGACATGGCCTCCAGCTGAGGACTCTCTGTCTCTTCTCAGGCTGCGGTCTGAACGCGGCTTTTACTCTCGGACGTCTGTGCGACACGGACACAGGAAGGAGACGAGTGCTGGAGCTGGAGGAGGCCGACAACATGGTGAGTGCTCCCCCACCCCTGTACCAGTTCTCGTAGACTGCCCCCCGAGTGTCAGTGTCCTGTACCCCGAGTGTCAGTGTCCTGTACCCCGAGTGTCAGTGTCCTGTACCCCGAGTGTCAGTGTCCTGTACCCCGAGTGTCAGTGTCCTGTACCCCGAGTGTCAGTGTCCTGTACCCCGAGTGTCAGTGTCCTGTACCCCGAGTGTCATTACCTGTACCCCCAGTGTCCGGTGTCATTATCCTGTACCCCCAGTGTCAGTGTCCTGTACCCCGAGTGTCAGTGTCATTATCCTGTACCCCGAGTGTCAGCGTCATTATCCTGTACCCCAGTGTCGGCGTCATTATCCTGTACCCCGAGTGTCATTATCCTGTACCCCAGTGTCAGTGTCCTGTACCCCGAGTGGGTCAGCGTCATTATCCTGTACCCCGAGTGTCAGCGTCATTATCCTGTACCCGAAGTGTCAGCGTCATTATCCTGTACCCCGAGTGTCAGCGTCATTATCCTGTACCCCGAGTGTCAGTGTCATTATCCTGTACCCCGAGTGTCATTATCCTGTACCCCCCGAGTGTCATTATCCTGTACCCCGAGTGTCCAGTGTCATTATTCCTGTACCCCGAGTGTCAGCGTCATTATCCTGTACCCCGAGTTGTCAGCGTCATTATCCTGTACCCGAGTGTCAGCGTCCATTATCCTGTACCCGAGTGTCAGCGTCATTATCCTGTACCCCGAGTGTCAGCGTCTCATCCTGTACCCCGAGTGTCAGCGTCATCATCCTGTACCCCGAGTGTCAGCGTCATCATCCTGTACCCCAAGTGTCATTATCCTGTACCCCAAGTGTCGGTGTCATTATCCTGTACCCCGAGTGTCGGTGTCATTATCCTGTACCCAGAGTGTCGGTGTCATTATCCTGTACCCCCCCTGGGTAGTTTGGCCGCTGGTCCCACTGGTGGGGTTATTCTATAAGTCTTGTCTTCCCCTGATAAGTCCAGATCTCTGCACTGGAGGCCATGATGTCTGGAGGAGATGCAGGCGGAAGCAGAAACGCTTGTTTTGCCCTCACGTGCCTATCGACTAGCCAAGCCGGCCACCACCACGTCCTGAAGAGCCAGCACTTCCCTCAGGTCCTGGAGACGCTCTGCCACCTCCTGCAGTCCCCGGAGCAGGACTCCTGCTGGTTCGCTGCCATGTAAGTCCCTCAGTTTCCCTTTGCGTTGCTGGAGGTTTGACAGATGACCGATCCATAACGAGGCCTTGGCATCGGCTCTTCCGCCAGAATCACTACACCGCCATCCAATGTATAATTACCACCCCAATGACTGCAGGCAATTAGAGCAACAGTGACGCAGGTCAATAGGAAACCTTATCCCTTTAAACCATTACTCTATAATCAGATAATTATAATATAATTTTATCTTAAAGGGGCTCTCCAATGAAATCGACCTAGTTCTATTGGCAGAGACGGGCCCAGTCCGGTCCAGCCTCCTTGACTCTTCTGTGACAATTCAGCCTGTATAATCTAAGACAGACTGGTTGCTAGGCACACAATGTATGGCAACCGTTTTTAGATAAAACTGGTTTCTAGGGGCTTATCCCTAGCAACAGCATGACTGAACCATTGCTTCCGATATCACCTTTTTGAACGTGTTCAGCACATTGCCGTTGATACCAATGCCATTTGGTCACTGGCGCCTGTTGAATACATGCGTATGTTCAGTGCTCTGACAACTGACAACTTTTTTTTTTTTTTTTTTATAGAACTGTTAAGGGGATATCCAAGTTTCCTTCAGGAGTCCTGAGACTACGGCAGCATCCTACGCTTGAGTCAATCCTAAAGGTAAGTCATCTTCACACCCATGTGGTTTGTGTGGGTGCCCATGGCTCCAATTTATTTTTTCAGAAACAGCGCTACCCCTCTTCACAGGTTGTGTCAGGTATTACAGCTTTGGAGTCCTGAGACTGAACCGCAATACCACACACAACCTGTGGGCAGGTGTGGCGCTGTTTTGGAAGAAAGTAGCCATGTTTTTTTCTAATCCTGGACATTCCCTTTAAGGTTTAAAGGGATATGATCCCTGAAATGACCTCAGATTCCGCCTTGAACCATGTCGCAGAAATAACGAATGTTTTCCGTGCATTAATCACATGATGACATATAACAACATGGAATGGCCCCCGCGTCTAGTGTCCTCTCTCAGCGCGGTCTCTCTGGAGAGTGTTCACGAGACCTCAGTGTCACTCGTCACCATGGAGAACCCCCATAAATACTTTACTGGTAACGGCACTGACAGCATTGAGTTTAATGGTGGACTAGTTACCATGGAGACGATTGTCTTGTTTTTTTGCTATCACCAGAGGACGTAATTCCAGCGACCAGAACAATAAAGATGGCGGCTTGTAATTGGGGGAGGAGGGGGCTCACGGAGCAGCAGCGGGTACATCCAATTTGTCAAAATTTCCTTGCAAATGTGTCGTCGAGTTGCAGGGAAGACATAACAAATTCTCATTCCCTGCACTGATATGTTGAGGAATTGCTATGTAAGCGCCTGCCTTCCGGTATAGTCTTCTCATGTGGTCGTGTCACCTCTCTAACAGAAAATCGCAGCATCGCCTACAGCTGGGGGCGAGCTGCTGCAAGAGGTGGAGGTGACGTTACGGAGCCTCCAGCGTCTCCCCCAACCTGGTCCTCCCTCAGCAAAGATCCTGGAGTCCGGTTCCGTGATGGTGGCCTGGAAGGAATACCGACCGCCCAGCGGCCTCGCTGTCACTTACAGGTCAGTGCCTCCTTAAAGGTAAACTCACGCAATTCAGTATGTTTGCAAATACATTGGTTGGATCATTTCTATACTCTGGTCACATCTAGAGCTGCAACGGCCGCTTTCTATTTATCGCAGTGCATTGCATGAGAGTCAAGGTACTGAGTTAGGGCTCATGCGGACAAACGTATTTTCTTTCCATGTCCGTTCCGTTTTTTTTTTGTTTTTTTGCAGAACCATTCATTTCAATGGGTCCGCAAAAAAAAAACGGAAATTACTCAGTCTGCATTCCGTTTCCGTATGTCCATTACGGAACATGTCCTATTGTCCACATTACGGACAAGGATAGGATTGTTCTATTAGGGGCCGGCTGTTCCGTTCCACATCCGTATTATTCGCGGATCCGTTTTTTTTTTTTGTTTGTTTTTTTGCAGACTGCAAAATACATACGGTCGTGTACATAAGCCCTGATGTGTTTACAGCCCAGATAAAACAAAGACCCGTACTAGGCAGCAGCTAACGGAAACTTTGCATTCTCTTTGGAGGTAACCAGAGAAGAACGGGATCAGAATCGGTGCTTTTTTAACTTTGCACCGATTTTTTTTTTTTTTTTTTTTTTTTTTAATCATTTTTACACACCAGTCATATTCTAAACCAGGGATGCTCAACCTGCGTCCCTCCAGCTGTTGCAAAACTATTAGGGCATGCTGGGAGTTGTAGTTTTGCAACAGCTGGTTGAGCATCCTTGTAAACCACGGCAGATTTGAATGTAGCTTTGGAGGTGACTGGAGTATAAAGTTAGTTAATAAAAAAAAACAAAAAAAAAAACAACTTTTTTTGTGGAGCGAAACTGAAATATTTCAAAAAGCGGGAGCGTATCCAGACCCTCATAGAAGAAGACCTTTCCTGGTCTCATGGTTTGGTGTTCCCGTGACTCACATAGCTAATTAGCTGCCATCTAGTGGTCAAAGATGAGTAGTACAGGCTTTACACAATATATATAGAAACCTATCTCTCACAACATCTGCTCTCCTTTCTGTCTGCAGCCTGTATGACGGCGACCAGCTCCTGTACCGTGGACCGTCCTTCTCCTACGTCATACCTCACTGCAAACCAGGTCGTCATCATCTCAAAGTGGTCATGGAAACTGAAGGAGACCGCAGCCCGGCCAGCGCCGTCACCCCAGTGACTGTGGAGGAGCCCCTGCCCAGCTGCCCCACAGACTTCCAGGTGGCAGGACGTACGGCCACGAAGGTGAAACTATCCTGGAGCCCACCGGCAGCATCCAGCACAGGTATTAGATACGTGGTGTACAGGGAGGACATCCTTGTGGAGACCACGTCCGACCTGAGCTGTATCGTGGGCGCCCTGGCCCCTTCCACCAGCTACACCTTCAGCGTATGTTCCTGTAACTCAAGGGGCCACAGCCCAAGAGTCTCCTTGGTCTCCAGAACCATGGACAGAGGGGACCACGCTCCGGACAGACTTACGGTCTACGTCATTGGTCGAAGCGAAATGTTCATCACTTGGGAAGGGCCCAAAGATCCGGTCGGCAGGTTTTTCAATTATGAACTCAGCATGAACGGAAAATCAGTGTATCTGGGGACGGAGCGCTCGTACACGGCCCGCCGCCTGACACCCAGCACTGAGTACACCTGCGCAGTCTGCGCCATCACCAGCGAAGGACGCTTTGAAAGCCGCCCTGTCACCAAGCGCACCGCCAGGGATGAATACAGCAACCTAAACAAGTACGTATCCATCCGTGCATGGTAAGGGTCAAAGCCAATCCTGTTCGTGCCCGTCTGACACAGCAGCATGGCTCGTTACAGTGTGTCAGGGCACTCTCTTCTTCCAACCAGCCCTGCACCTGTGTCAGCAGGGCAGGATCAAAACAGTCTCTGGATGCTTCCATTCACTGGCAGCAAGCAGAGATATAAGAAGTCTATTAGAGACTTAAAGTACTTCAGGCAACTAAAAAAAGATACAGTTACATATATTACAGACACATCATAACAATCATAGATCTGTCAATAGCAACTTGCTGACGGTTTCCATCTATCTTTTGCAAAGGTAAGAAATAGACTAAGCCAAAAAGTTACCAAAGAGATATTCCGACTGTAGAGGCAAATGTGGCGACCTGAACCTCATCCTATATCCTTCTTTGATAGAAACCAAACTGGGGGCAGTCGCCACACAGCCGGTTCCCCTACCGCAGAGACAACGGACCAAAGCGAGAAGCTGCCCCGGACTGAGCCATTCCGGAGAAGTTCTCTCCCTAAAAGCCAGAGCGTGCGGCTGGTCACGGGCAGACAGACTGGCAAGTCGAAACGAGACAACAAAGTCCTCTCTACCAGAACCCGGTATGTGACCATTGTGAGCGCGCCAGTAACACTGGGAATACAAGCACTGGGGGCTGACGTATTCTGCTCCGCGTCTAGGAGAGACTCCGTTATATCCTGGACCGCAGAATCCAATGACGGCCCAATGACGAATCAGTCCTCTCCAACCAAGGTAAAGGTGCAGACCCCGCTAGACAGACGCTGGAAAAAGCTACTGCAAAACCTGCAGCGGTCCGGCGCGATATTTTTTATGCCGTGCGTAAATCCGGCCTTTGGGCTCATGCACAAGAACGTATTTTATTTTTCGTGTCCCTTCCGTTTTTTGCAGCCCATTCACTCCAATGGGTCAGCAAATAACGCAACTGACTCCGTGTGTATTCTGTTTCCATATATACGCATGGCTGTTCCGAAAAAAGATAAAGCGTGTCCTACAATAAAAATGACACACAGACATCATCCGTATTTTTTGTGGATCCGTGTTTTACGCACTGCAAAATACATGCGGTCGTGTGCATGAGCCCTTAAAGGGATTGTCCCAACTGGAGATGTCCCATCCATATGCCCTATTAGAGTCTAATATGGATGTTACAGAGCAGGGTCCCCCCTCTAACCCATTCATTTATTTGCTTTCACCAGCCCCCGTCTCCCGGCGACATAACCCCAGGACAGACGAGCAAAAAACCTCCGCAAAAAGAAAGCAGCAAATGCCCCGAACAGACTGAAAACATCTATGAAAAGAAGTCGGAGCTGAGAAATCCTGCTGACGTCTCCCCAAAGGTAGAGTATTGACTCAACCCAAACACCCACCAAGGCCTAAGAACCCAAACTCATCATCTATCTGCATCTATCCTCTACCTATAATGTTAAAGGGGGGTTGTCTCACTTTAGCAAATAGCATTTATCATGTAGAGAAAGTTAATACAAGGCACTTCCTAATGTATTGTGATTTTCCATATTGCTTCCTTCGCTGGCTGGATTCATTTTTCCACACTGCTCGTTTCCATGGTTACGGCCACCCTGCAATCCATCAACGGTGGTCGTGCAAGCAAACTACAGGAAAAGTAGAGAGAGAGCGCACATAGGCCGCTGCATTTTCCTATATTGTGCAAGAACGACCACCACTGATGGATTGATGGGTGGTCGTAACCATGGAAACAATTAGTGTATAATGTAATGGAAAAATGAATCGAGACAATATGGATAATCACAATACATTAGTAAGTGCCTCGTATTTACCTTCTCTACATGATAAATGCCACTTACTGAAGTGAGACGACCCCCTTTAAGCAACTTTGTTTCCTGTAATTATATAGCCTGCCCTCCGTGTCACGTCCAGAGCTGTATTCACAATTCTGCTGCCGAGGTCTGTATTCTGGGAGGGTCTCTTCACCAGCATCTCCCACAATGAAGTGCAGCAGTTTTTTTGATGCAGCTTCGGCTGTGACTGGAATATAAAACCTGATTTATATATCAAGCTTAATGCAAAAAACGGAGAGCAAGATATTTGCATAGTTTCGGGACCGGACTGACTTGAATAACGCACGCAGGATATGCTGTACGCGCTGCATACAATTCGGCAGGATTTTGATCCTCTACTTTTTTATTGCAGCCTACAAAGCAGGTTCCGTTAAGGACCCCCGACGTCTGTGCACAGTCCACACAATCCGGCTTATCGCCAGACACCAGAAAGCCGCAGAGCGCGTTGGGTTTTCGTCTGACGCCTATTGCCTCCCTCTGCTGCCTGGAGCCAGAATATCTGATGAAGAACAGCAGGGCCAAGACGGAGAGTGAACTTCTCAGGCCGCAGCCGAACCAGGAGGGGCCCTTACAACCAATGTAAGCCTGAACTATAGTATAACGCGTGCGACTCCAGGTGTTGTGGACTACACCTCCCATCATGCACACTTGCTTGGCTGTTCTCTGAACTCCCACAGAAGAGAGAGGGGCATGCTGGGAGTTGTAGTTTCACAACAGCTGATCCCTGCTCTAGGGGCGGCAGCCATTGCAACCAGACCCCAGTGTCTACTCTGCCATGTAGCAAGATCAGGAGAAGTTGGGGTACACTGGTCTAACCCTGATATATCTTGTAAGACGCTATGTGGGGGAGATAAGGGGGTACAGGGGGTCATTAGCTATAACATGGGAGGTCCAAGCTGCTCCTTTCATATAAACTGGGATACCTAGACCTCAGCTTGTGACGCTTGGTCCATAAGACCCCCAGCATGCGCTGACAGCTTACATCCTGAGAGTTGTAGTTCCACTTCTCAGGCGACTTATCCTTTTGACGGGCAGGATCCTCGGTGACTTGCATTGCTGTAGACGGAAGAACATACTGGGAGCTATAGTTCTCCAGATACTCTTAAAGGTACATAGACACTAAACCTTTCCCTGATCCGCAGCCTCCTCCAGGAATGTCCCAGGGCACTGGATAAAGACAGATGTTCCACCCAGAAGAAGACGCTGCAGCCTGTGCGAGGTGAGGCGTCCGCCCCTTCATTTCTGTGTAGTGCTGATCGACTGGAAGCAATGACCTCACTTGTCAATCCTAGCAGATCCAGTCGTCCGGTACAGACACCGGAGCCTGAAGATCAACGCCTGGGACTTCACAGAAGCTCTAACGAGCGGAGAGAAGAAATTGTGCAAATTTTCCACCACTTGTCCCTTGACTCCAACTGAAGAAGCCTTGACGAACCTTTCGGCCGCGTCCAAGAGCCTTGCACGCCGAGACAGCCTCCTGTCCCGCGGCCCAGGTGAGACGCCATGTCGTGTGGGAGAAAACGCTGAGATTTCATCATCGGAGGCCCAAATCCTGAGGCTGCACCGCTAACAAATTCTGATGACATCACGTTACCAGGGAGATGCCAAATCACCAAGTCCATCAATGCTCCCATGTATACAGCCATATTTGATGATTTGGGTCTCTATGACAACGATGCACCTGGCAGAGATCAGAAGGGGACACGTTGTAGTTTTGGCGAGCCACAGGTCTGGTCTAACATCTCCGCGCTCTTCTCTACAGGTCACCAAGATGGCAGACGTCACTCCTGGTCCCACCTCCGGTCAGAAATGTCCTCTCTCCAGGGCCTAAAAAGCTCAGAAGTAAGGTCAGTGGAATCAGTGGTAGGAAAAACGAGATTTCTTCTTGCCAGTACCATGAGCCTTTTGCTGTAGCTCATGGACCGTTCAGTTTCTTAGGGTATTGTTCACACACAACATTAACTTGAATGGGGTCCGCGATCCGCATCCAAGGGTCCATGCTACAAAAAAGTAGTGCTCGCGCTAGTAGTGCTTCCGTGGTGTTCTAATCCGTGCCTCTGCTCCGCATCTCCCGGATTGTGGACCCATTGGAGTGAATGGGTCCGCGACCCATGATGCGGGCTGCACACGGCCGGTGCCCGTGTATTGCGGACCTACCGTATGCACCGGCCGTGTGCATGAGTCCTGAGCCTTATTCAAATGAATGGGACAGTCGAGGACATTTGTGCATCAAATCTGACACATGTGAATACACCTTAAAGAAGAACTCCCGCCAAAAATGTTATTCCATGTCCTGCTAGAAATGTACATGAGGTAATCTGTAGTGAATGTCATTTTCTTACCAGTGTCTGGATTTGTGAGTTATATCTCCCTGATGTTTCACATCTGTGTCATGTGACCAGCAATCAGACTCACCAGATAACACAGCATCTTATGTGTGGACAGGAAGTCTATTTCTCTATGTATTCCTATGGAGCAGTAACTGGCTTCCTGTCCTGGGTCAGTTGGAGGTCAGGCAGTTGGTCACATGACCCAGCTACAATAAGAAGAGAGGGGAAACTCTCAATTTCAGCCTCTGATAAGAAAATGACATTCACTACAGATTATATCGTGCACCTTTCTAACAGGTCAGAGAATAACAAATTTAATGAAGATGGACTTCCCCTTGAAGGAGCCAAGAAACATGTGGATTGAGAAGGTTCTGCAGCCGTTCTCTGACCTTTTAAGCCCTAGCACAGGGATCAGCACTCCAAGCTGCTGTGAAACTACAACTCCCAGCATGCTAACGTCATCGGCTGTCTTTGTAGCTGCCACAGAAGTGAGAGGAGGATTCTGGGAGTTGTAGTTTCACAGCCGATCCCTGCTCTAGCACATGAAAATAACTGCGAAACGTCTGTTACACCGTTTTCATGACTTTCCCTAAAATACAAAGCTGGAGCCGAGCGATGTGGTTTCGTGGCTTTGATGGCGACCTCCAGAGGTTAGGGTGCTCCATAGCACCTGCCGAAAATAGTAACCAAACATACAAGGGTTAATAAACAAGCCCCCTGTAACAAAAGGGGATTTTTTTTTTGTCTTTTCAGGAGCAAAGGATCCTTATCAGGAAGTGTCCAGAAGGATGTTCACGTCCTGATTGGAGACTCGGGGGTGACATTCCGACTTCCACCTGCCCCCATCAGCATCCCTCACAGGGTCCGTCCCCACCACTGACTGTAGCACCAGCATCATGCGCTCCCCTATCATTTCACAGTGCGTCACTGTAACCCAGCACCCAGCCCCCGCCCCACCGTGAAACAGATCCAGGTTCACGTTCGGCGCCACAAGCTGCTGCAACCTGTTATTACAGCAACAAAGGCGACTCTGAGGTAATGGCTGTAATAGGACGTTCCCTCTGAACGGAGAAGGAAGGCTGCAATGCTGAAGTCAAGGGGGTTTCCACAGGAATCGGCACAACTGCATGTACATTTCTTCCTAAAATCAAGAACCCCAATATAAATTCTTGACTCTTTCTCTTCTGTCGCGTTCAGAGTTATGTTGATTTCTGGGAGAGCTGAGTGACAAACAATATGGCCGCCATTACAGCTCACTCCGGGTTGTCACCCAGCTTTCCCAGGTTCCTGAGCAGTACTAACGTAGTAGAATGAGAGCAAGTGATGTAGCAGGTTATAGTTATTGGGGTATTCCCAGAGTGCCGCGTTACCGGTTTGTGAACGGTGGGGGTTTGACTCCCTGGTCTTCTACCGATCAAGTGCACAGGGATCCCATTGCTCTGTTTCAATGGCGGAGCATACTTACCCATAGGGATTGAATGCGGGGGTACTGCGCATACTCAACTGCAACTCCACTCAGTCAGGGGCCACAGGAGCCCCGTTCTTGAGATCGGAGGGGGTCCCATCACTTATCCGGAGGACATCCTGGTTGCCCTTTGAGAATACACCGTTAGGTCTCCATATAACATCCTGAAATTTCTGGACAGTCCATAAAAATAGACGACTTTTTTCCTGTGTCCGTGAAAAGAATCAAGAACCCCAGAAGTCACAGATCAGAACAGATGGCATCTGCTAGACCTGGCAGAGGTCACGCTGCCAACACCTGAGCACCGATCACGGGGCAGGATACTTGGCTGAGAAGCGAAGGATTTCACAATGGTGATCGACCACCTCCTGCTGAGGAGACAGAAGGTGTCATGTCTGTGTCAGGCCACCAGATGGCGCTGCTGATGTACAGAAATACTGTAATCCTCTATTAAACACACAGAAAGGACAAAGAAATTTCATAGAAAAAAATATATAATTTTTTTAATTACAGAATTTGATTTCATAAAAAATGAAACACGTTAAACAATAAGATTCAAACAATCACCTTCCTGCTGTCGGGAAACAAGGCGGGTCAGTCAGTTACAGCTCGGAGCGCTCCTCCTATATTTCCCAGGCTGCACTGCGGTCACCCAGAGGCGCCCAGTTATCAGAATGTAAATGTTCACACCTTGATGGTGGGAGGGGGCAGGATCCCAATCTCTTCCCTCAAGGACTCCACCGTCTGCTCCCATCGCTTCTCATAGTAGAAGTTAAGAACGCAGCGGGCGTTGCGCCCACTCTGAACGGCCCAGGGAACCAACTCCAGCAATTTCTTCTTCTTCCTTCAAAGGAAAAATTGAAAAAAATGAACAACCGTGACGCGTCAGGTACCTGACAGGACAGGGTCATGAATAATCCAGCATCTGCTAATCCCAAAAAATCCCATAATCCAGCACAGAACGTTAAAATAACAGAGAATATCACAAGAGTTGAAGAAGACGACTCCTCAGAATGAGAAAGATAAGCGACGGTGGCAGATAATGGGTTAACACTTCATTTTTCGGGGGCTCAAGTAGGTTCTCGACCCTCTGTGGAATATCTGACAATCGCTGTTGCTGGATTATAGGATTTTAATAGACTTTCTGTTTTAATTCATACAGGAAAACCTCTACAGGTCCAATACTTCTCACGGCTGGGGGATTGTTACAATGTATCCTGTCTACACAGTCCTATGGGACTCCAAACTGATACATTGTAACAAACTATCGGGACAGGAGAGAGATTGGTGCTGCTGCTTAGAGAATTATCTGGACTGGACAAATTGTAACAAACCCTCAGCTGTAGAAGACAGGACTTTTATTCCCCCTCTGGATATAAACAAGAATATTTCCGTTCACTGACAGCAAGCAGAGATCGCCAGTATTGAGATGACTTATTGCATTAAAGAGGTCGTTCTACCCCGGGGATCTTTTCTGCAGGACTGCGGTGGCAATTATACCTACCTGATCCCCGCTGCTGGGTTCTGGCTCCATCGCCTCCCCTCAGCTGCCCCGGGTCTCAGGTCGCCGTGGGTCACATGTCACCACTGTGGCCAGTCATTGGATGATGACGCAGGGAGACGTGTGGCGCCCCCGAGGTGGAGCGATGGCGCTAGAACCCAGCAGATAAGTATGATTTCCATGCCAGGTGGGGGGTTTACGAGTCTGCGGAAATGGCTTCCAGGGGTGAACAACCCCTTTAAGGCACTGAGATGATGGCAGACTATGATCAATAAGACGTCCACTGACGGATTCCTCCGCCGTTCTGTACGCTCCTACCTGGCGCTGAGGCGCAGAGGTCCAAACACAGCTCCCAGCATGCACATGGGCAGCCCGGTCTGCACCGCTTCAAACCACTTGACTACAACTTCTCCTGACGGAAGGAAGAACACAACAGGATAAGCAGCGTCAGTATGGCATCTGCCCCCTGCTGAGCTCGCTGGTCTGACCCTCACCTAGCATGTTAGTCGGCATCCCCAGCAGGGTGTGCATCAGGTCGTGGACTTCTCGGTATCGCTGGGCCACATATGCCAGCTCCTCGTCGTCAACAAACTTCACCGGCATGCGGGTGTCAGGCGTGACGTGCTGCGGAAAGACACAATAGCCGTTAAACCCTAAGGAAGGGATCCACAGGCTGCATGCACTTTGGATGTGACTGGAGAAGAATGTAATATCGTAGAGGTGGCGGTACACTTACATTGACATCCAGGAACCTGACATATTCTCTGCCGAACGTCCCATCGGGCAACTCTCTGAACCTCTCAATATCCAGGTTAGACATCCGGATCCGGGGGCGTTCCCTGCAGGAAGCGACAGAGCGGAGTCAGGTGACAAAGAATCCCTGATTCGCCCATGATATCTCAATATTCTGACATTAAAGGGTTAACTTTTCAGTAAAATCTCCATAGAACAAGGAGAACCTTTACTTCTAGCAATATGGAGTTAAATCGTTATTTTCTCCAGTCACATCCAGAGCTGCATTTACAATTCTGTTGGCAGCTTTTTTTTTTAAGCACCCATAATGCATTGCACGCTGCAGCACATACACTATATACAGGCCGTTAACCCCCTAACTGTTTTGCCAGATTGGAGCTCCAGCAGTGGGAAAAGTAGCTAACTGGAGGGGGGAGGGCTGCTTTAGATGCTGAATGGTAGCAGCTACAAACATGCAACTGGTCTTGTTTGAAAGCAGACATTTCAAGCTTTCAGACAATACCAAAATGACAGCAATATGTTCAGAGAAAGATATCACTGATAGAAATCGGGATGCTGTGAATGCAGCTGAAAATGAAAGTAATCCCGACTTGATTTCTAACAGTGATTTCTCCTCTGTTGCTTGGACTTTAGCTGTATGAAAGCCTGGACTGTCAGCTTTCAGACAAGACCAGTTGCATGTTTCTAGCTGCTACCATTGAGGAGATATCACCATCTAAAGCAGCCCTTCCCCCCTCCAGTTAGCTACTTTTCACATTGCCCGGGCAATGATCAAAATCCCAGAAAACCCTTTTAACAAGGCGTGAATGCAGCTCTGGATGTGACTGGAGTATAAGACCTGTAACTGCAGTTTCTGGCCATGCTGCATACAGATAACTCACTGCAGGATCTGCGCCCCCTCTGGGTCTTGGCTCATTTTCTCGCGCAGCTTCTGCAGGGCCAAGGTGCCGGTGGTTTCCCCGAGAACCGCGATCATATCTGAAGATCAGAGACAGAAATCTCCTTATAATTCGCTCTAAGGCCAGAGGCGGGTTGGAGGATTTGGAAATTACCCTGAAGAGGGGCATTAGAGATGAGCGAGCAGTGCTCGTGTCCCGTGTGAAATGCCCGCAGGCATTGCGGATCCGTCCTCAGCTGCATGTAAGTCAGTGAGGACGGATCGTTTGGTATCAGTGTCATACCAAACGATCCGTCCTCATTGACTTACATGCAGCTGAGGACGGATCCGCAATGCCTGCGGGCATTTCACACGGGACCCGAGCGCTACAGTGCTCTTAACGAGCACTGCTCGCGCATCTCTAGTCGCCATGGTTACAGACTACAAACCCTGTGTAGTCTGATCCTGCAGCCCCGTCCACCTGACCAAGTGGGCAGGATCAGACTACACAGTCTGCTTGTAGTCTGTTACCATGGATACACATAGAGAGGTGTTGGAGCTGTAGATGCAAAACGGTTGGAGAGTTTTAGGTTTTTTTTGTTTTAGATGCATGGTTTATAGGGATCGGAATGTCAGGGAGAGTCCTTCCGTGTCTGTAGGGATCGGGGCGTCGGGGAGAGTCCTTCCGTGTCTGTAGGGATCGGGGCCGTCGGGGAGAGTCCTTCCGTGTCTGTAGGGATCGGGGCGTCGGGGAGAGTCCTTCCGTGTCTGTAGGGAATCGGGGCGTCGGGGAGAGTCCTTCCGTGTATGTAGGGATCGGGACGTCGGGGGAGAGTCCTTCTGTGTCTGTAAGGATCGGGGGTGGGGGCTTGGGGGTGTTGTTGGGGGAGTCTTACCGTGTCTGTATGGATCGCGGCGCCGGGGAGAGTCCTTCCGTGTCTGTAGGGATCGGGGCGTTGGGGAGAGTCCTTCCGTGTCTGTAGGGATCGGGGGGGGGGGGGGTTGTTGGGAGAGTCTTACCGTGTCTGTAGGGGTCGTACAAGGACATGAAGGCAGAGCCGGCGGACAGCAGCAGCTTCTGCAGCCTGTTGGTGGGGATGTGGTGCGGGTACAGGCCTTGTGGATCACCGATCTGTAGAACGGGTTCATGGTCTCCTGGGGGATCCTCCGCTGGGAGGTCATAGGCCTGGACCGAGGCGAACCGGACACCTGAATATAGGAGGAGATCAGATCGAGTCATGTTAATGGGGGGGGTCACAGGATCCAAACTGCACGATAAGCGTGCAACAAGTGTGCGTTCACCGCTTATCCCCGGCTTCAGTCCATCATTCATAAGGAGGCACTCTGCTGAGAGGAGCTCAGGTCAGGCTGAAGGTTATGGAGACTTGCCTTGGCAGAGGGAAGGAGCAGCAGCAGCAGCTCTCAGGGTCCTCCATGCAGGAGACAGCAGCAACAGCCCCCTCACCAGCAACCCCATCCCCTCCCTACAACTTCCAGGGAACACTGGGAATTGTAGTCCAGCAGCAGCAATTACACAGCCTAGCTACGGCTACCGACGAGGGTCAACAGTACGTCATTTAGCTCGCCACCCTGCGGTCACTCCAGGAACTGCACCCACGCTCGCCCAACATTGCAGCAAGCCTCTCCCACAGATTGCTCCGGGTTTCATCAGTCATAAGTCACGAAGATCCAAGGGTTAATATGTTGTTTATGTACCTCTTACATCAGCTGTAAGTGTGACAATGTCCCCAGCCAATGAGAAGTCAGAACAGTCCGGGCAGAACGTTACTTTTTATCCAATCAGGAGTTGAGAACAGACAACCAATCAACGCTTAGCGTCCTGGACCAGTAGAGCCAATCAGCGTGCTTCTTGGTACCGAGCCCCAGCCTTCCAGATCTTTCCTCACAATATAGCCAATGGGGAAGCCTGGAGTTGTCACGCCAATCAGCGCTTGTATTTGGCTGAGTGGCGGTTATTTTAACGAATTAGAACACAGGCGAGGCGGGGCTTGAAGGTTTTGGCAACCGTCTTGTGGTGATTGGGGTATTAGTGAAACGTCTGCTGAGGTAGAAGACATGGCGGAGAGCGACTGGGACACCGTGACTGTGCTCAGGAAGAAGGGCCCGACCGCCGCGCAGGCCAAGTCCAAACAGGTGGGCGAGACGACCCCTCAGTCAGTGACCCGGGAGGGGGCGGCGCCTGGGGGGGTGTTTATGCCACCATGCCTTGTGTTATGTCTAGCGAAAGTGAGGGACTACGACTCCCAGCCGGTATTGGCGGCAGCTGGAGGCTCACGTGTGCGCAGCAGGAGGCCGCGGTAACATGGCGGCTGTGCATAGGGTGGCGCTACATACCTGGAGATAAGCGGCGCCGGGTATGTCTGGTGGCCGCTTATCTGTACCCAGCCTCATAACGGCCCAAAGGCAAGGTTCTGCGGCTTTGTAATACAGTTAGAAAGATCTCTGCTTGCAGTCAGTGAATGGAAACGCTCTTGTTTATATACAGAGGCTAATAAGGAACACTGGGCCTAAAAATTCTCACAGCTGAGGGTTTGTTGCAGTGTATACAGTACGGAGCCAGAGGGTGTTTATGATGCCAGCAGATCTGTGCCCCCAACCTGTGGGTCTCTGTCACCCATCAGGGTTCTTACGCCCACACGGGTCTCAACTGGGAGATGCTGGGGGCGCCTAGCAGTGGTGGGCGCAGATACGGGTCTCCAGGCTTGGAGGGTGGGGTTCTGGTCGGCACCTTCCTTGTGGATGGCTTACATGGTTCTGATGTGTTGAGGGCACCCCCTGTACCTGCTGCTCCAATGTATCCGCCGGGCCGCGGACCAGAAGATGGACACACAGGACCAGAGCGATGGCGGGCAGGTATGATTATATCCATAGCGGAGACGGCTCCTGTGAAAAGTTACTCATTCTCGGACGCCCCCTTTTAATGCAGTCTTAATGGTGTGAGCTGACTGTGGGCATGCCCAGTACTGAACTTCCTCCTCTGGTCTTCACTACTGAGCATGTGCAGCACAGGTTCAGTCTTTGTGACTAAGGCTACTTTCACACTTGAGTTTACTACGGATCCGGCTGAAGGGGCCGTAGTGATAATACAACCTTGTGGATCCGTAATGAACGGTTCCGGTTGTACAGATGTAGCAGCGCTCCTCCTCTTTCACTCCTTTCACTCGCAGTAAAAGTACGCTTTTCGTACGCATTAGCGTACAATGCATAGCATTAGCATATAAATTCACACGCTACATCTGTATTATCTTTAAACATCGCTGGAACGGATCCGTCATGATCTCCATTGAAAGTCAACGGAGGACGGATCCGTTTACTGAGTCCGTTATACTGAACGGATCCGTCCCCATTGGATGCCCAGGACGGAGAGCAAACTGCAGCGTGCTGCGGTTTGTTCTCCGTCCTGGAGACGGAACGGAATGCTTTCAGGAGCGCTCCGTTGTCTTCAGTTTTGTCCCCATTGACAGTGAATGGGGACAAAACGGAAACGTTTTTTTTTCCGGTATTGAGCCCCTATGACGGAACTCAATACCGGAAAAAGAAAACACTAGTGTGAAAGTAGCCTAAGAGCCTTGGAGAAACGTGAAGATTCCTAGTAAAAGAGACAGGAGAGGTGAGAACTGATTATCTATCATCACTAGAACACCCTGCTTATCACTGTATATAGTATAAGGACAGGAGAGAACACAGGAGAGGTGAGAACTGCTTATCTATCATCACTAGAACACCCTGCTTATCACTGTGTATAGTATAAGGACAGGAGAGAACACAGGAGAGATGAGAACTGATTATTATCATCACTAGAACATCCTGCTTATCACTGTATATAGTATAAGGACAGGAGAGAACACAGGAGAGGTGAGAACTGATTATTTATCATCACTAGAACATCCTGCTTATCACTGTATATAGTATAAGGACAGGAGAGAACACAGGAGAGGTGAGAACTGATTATCTATCATCACTAGAACACCCTGCTTATCACTGTATATAGTATAAGGACAGGAGAGAAACACAGGAGAGGTGAGAACTGATTATTTATCATCACTAGAACATCCTGCTTATCACTGTATATAGTATAAGGACAGGAGAGGTGAGAACTGATTATCTATCATCACTAGAACATCCTGCTTATCACTGTAGTATAGTATAAGGACAGGAGAGAACACAGGAGAGGTGAGAACTGATTATCTATCATCACTTAGAACACCCTGCTTATCACTGTATATAGTATAAGGACAGGAGAGAACACAGGAGAGGTGAGAACTGATTATCTATCATCACTAGAATACCCTGCCTATAAACTGTGTATAGTATAAGGACAGGAGAGGTGAGAACTGATTATCTCTCATCACTAGAACACCCTGCTTATCACTGTATATAGTATAAGGACAGGAGAGAACACAGGAGAGATGAGAACTGATTATCTATCATCACTTAGAACATCCTGCTTATCACTGTATATAGTATAAGGACAGGAGAGAACACAGGAGAGGTGAAGAAACTGATTATCTATCACCACTAGAACACCCTGCTTATCACTGTATATAGTATAAGGACAGGAGAGAACACAGGGGAGGTGAGAACTGATTATCTATCATCACTAGAACACCCTGCTTATCACTGTATATTAGTATTAAGGACAGGAGGAGAACACAGGAGAGGTGAGAACTGATTATCTATCATCACTAGAACACCCTGCTTATCACTGTATATAGTATAAGGACAGGAGAGAACAAAGGAGAGGTGAGAACTGATTATCTATCATCACTAGAATACCCTGCCTATAACTGTGTATAGTATAAGGACAGGAGAGGTGAGAACTGATTATTTATCATCACTAGAACATCCTGCTTATCACTGTATATAGTATAAGGACAGGGGAGAACACAGGAGAGGTGAGAACTGATTATCAATCATCACTAGAACATCCTGCTTATCACTGTGTATAGTATAAGGACAGGAGAGAACACAGGAGAGGTGAGAACTGATTATTTATCATCACTAGAACATCCTGCTTATCACTGTATATAGTATAAGGACAGGGGAGAACACAGGAGAGGTGAGAACTGATTATCAATCATCACTAGAACATCCTGCTTATCACTGTGTATAGTATAAGGACAGGAGAGAACACAGGAGAGGTGAGAACTGATTATCTATCATCACTAGAACACCCTGCTTATCACTGTATATAGTATAAGGACAGGAGAGAACACAGGAGAGGTGAGAACTGATTATCTATCATCACTAGAACATCCCTGCTTATCACTGTGTATAGTATAAGGACAGGAGAGAACACAGGAGAGGTGAGAACTGATTATCTATCACCACTAGAACACCCTGCTTATCACTGTATATAGTATAAGGACAGGAGAGAACACAGGAGAGGTGAGAACTGATTATCTATCATCACTAGAACATCCCTGCTTATCACTGTGTATAGTATAAGGACATAGGAGAACACAGGAGAGGTGAGAACTGATTATCTATCATCACTAGAACACCCTGCTTATCACTGTGTATAGTATAAGGACAGAGGAGAACACAGGAGAGGTGAGAACTGATTATCATCACTAGAACACCCTGCTTATCACTGTATATAGTATAAGGACAGGAGAGAACACAGGAGAGGTGAGAACTGATTATCTATCATCACTAGAACATCCTGCTTATCACTGTATATAGTATAAGGACAGGAGAGAACACAGGAGAGGTGAGAACTGATTATCTATCATCACTAGAACATCCTGCTTATCACTGTATATAGTATAAGGACAGGAGAGAACACAAGAGAGGTGAGAACTGATTATCATCACTAGAACACCCTGCTTATCACTGTGTATAGTATAAGTACAGGAGAGAACACAGGAGAGGTGAGAACTGATTATCTATCATCACTAGAACACCCTGCTTATCACTGTGTATAGTATAAGGACAGGAGACAACACAGTCGAGGTGAGAACTGATTATCTATCATCACTAGAACACCCTGCTTATCACTGTGTATAGTATAAGGACAGAGAGAACACAGGAGAGGTGAGAACTGATTATCATCACTAGAACACCCTGCTTATCACTGTATATAGTATAAGGACAGGAGAGAACACAGGGGAGGTGAGAACTGATTATCTATCACCACTAGAACATCCTGCTTATCACTGTGTATAGTATAAGGACAGAGGAGAACACAGGAGAGGTGAGAACTGATTATCATCACTAGAACACCCTGCTTATCACTGTATATAGTATAAGGACAGGAGAGAACACAGGAGAGGTGAGAACTGATTATCTATCACCACTAGAACATCCTGCTTATCACTGTATATAGTATAAGGACAGGAGAGAACAAAGGAGAGGTGAGAACTGATTATTTATCATCACTAGAACATCCTGCTTATCACTGTATATAGTATAAGGACAGGAGAGAACACAGGAGAGGTGAGAACTGATTATCAATCATCACTAGAACATCCTGCTTATCACTGTATATAGTATAAGTACAGGAGAGAACACAGGAGAGGTGAGAACTGATTGTCTATCATCACTAGAACACCCTGCTTATCACTGTGTATAGTATAAGGACAGAGGAGAACACAGGAGAGGTGAGAACTGATTATCATCACTAGAACACCCTGCTTATCACTGTGTATAGTATAAGGACAGGAGAGAACACAGGAGAGGTGAGAACTGATTATCTATCATCACTAGAACATCCTGCTTATCACTGTGTATAGTATAAGGACAGGAGACAACACAGGAGAGGTGAGAACTGATTATCTATCATCACTAGAACATCCTGCTTATCACTGTGTATAGTATAAGGACAGGAGAGGTGAGAACTGATTATCTATCATCACTAGAACACCCTGCTTATCACTGTATATAGTATAAGGATAGAAGAGAACACAGGAGAGGTGAGAACTGATTATCTATCACCACTAGAACACCCTGCTTATCACTGTATATAGTATAAGGACAGGAGAGAACACAGGAGAGATGAGAACTGATTATCTATCACCACTAGAACACCCTGCTTATCACTGTGTATAGTATAAGGACAGGGGAGAACACAGGAGAGGTGAGAACTGATTATCTATCATCACTAGAACATCCTGCTTATCACTGTGTATAGGTATAAGGACAGGAGAGAACACAGGAGAGGGGAGAACTGATTATCTATCATCACTAGAACACCCTGCTTATCACTGTATATAGTATAAGGACAGGAGAGAACAAAGGAGAGGTGAGAACTGATTATCTATCATCACTAGAACACCCTGCTTATCACTGTATATAGTATAGGGACAGGAGAGAACACAGGAGAGGTGAGAACTGATTATCTATCATCACTAGAACATCCTGCTTATCACTGTGTATAGTATAAGGACAGGGGAGAACACAGGAGAGGTGAGAACTGATTGTCGATCACCACCTTCCGGCTCCCTTTATAATCAGTATATAGTCGTCACCTCTTATTTTCATTCTTCTGCCTCTATAATGGAAACAGATGGCGCTGATGTGAGAGGAGCATTAGCTGGATTCTGTACATTTCTTCTGACTACCCCCAACTAGCTTCTACTGCACAACCCTGCATACCTGGCCTGTGTCTATGGTTGTTAGGGCATGTTGGGAGTTGTAGTGTTCTATCAGCTAGGACGCTGCAGGTTGAATAACACTATTGTTTGCAGGGCACATGCTTGGAGCGGGTATAATGGACGGTGTGTGAGTAGATTCCTAGAGGATGACTGGTCCTTCTGGCTGGACGATCCCTTAGTTTCCTCTGAGGATGAGCGTCCCCAGGTGTGTAACAGCCAGTCCTGGCTCCATCACATCATACACCGCTGGTATCCAGGGGTTACGACCACGGCTGCAGCGCAGATACTAGGCGGACGGGAGCTGCTGCGCATGCGTGTCTATGCGAGCTCCCACAGCAAGCACGACCACCGCCGCTGGTATGTAAGGTGGTCGTAACCACTGGATATGAGCAGTGTATAATGTGATAGAAAGATGAATCAATCCAGGCAGCAAAGGAAGCAGTATGGAGAATCACAACACATTAGTGTCTTGTAGTAACTTTCTCTACATGATGAATGCCGTTTGCTGAAGTGAGAGGCCTCGTGTGTGATGGCAGCTTGCTCATTGTGCTGCCTCGTCACTCTGTTGCAGTGTCACTGCTCGTCGGTCTCGTGCCTCTGACTGTATAATGTGCTGTCACCAGAGACGACACTTTATTAGAGGTCTATACGCCCAGGGCTCCTATGTGTAGAGGGTGATCCTCCCCTCAGTACCTACCTCTATCATCTGAGTATAGAGCTGCTCTGTAAAGTAATCTGAAGGGCCCCTTACATGGGGATGGCTATTGTGGCCGCTGGGCAGGGTCACAGGGTAAGTAATGGATAAGCAGCCATTACCGTACACCGGGTGCTCCTTGCTGTTAGTGTCTTGTGTACAGGAGAAGCTTGGATCTGTTCTGGTTTAGGCCTTTGAGAAGCGAGTACCGGGCGCTCATCGGGTTCAGTGCTCCATCCTGTGTCTTCTGAGGCACCATAGTATTAATAAGAATACCTAAGGATGACTTCTGGTCTCTCATGTCTTACAGGCAGTGATTGCAGCTCAGAGAAGAGGAGAAGAGCTGGAGACGTCCAAAAAATGTAAGCTTAACCAAGGAGCTGAGGGGTCTGAATGTGCCGTGTACTCTGTGTAAACCCTTCCTTACGTGCGGTCATTACTGTGTCACCAGGGTCTGCCGGACAGAACAAGCAGCACGTCATCACAAAGAACACAGCCAAGCTGGACAGAGAGACGGAAGAGCTGCATCATGACAGAGTGACGCTAGAAGTGGGCAAAGTCATCCAACAGGGCCGACAAGCCAAGGGCTTCACTCAGAAGGACCTGGCCACAGTAAGCACCTAGAGAACTGAAGGCGCCTGGCAGAGGCCGGCCTTAGACTTTACTGTTTTGGTTTTAAGGTGACGGCTCCTAGAAGTGTTTCCTGGGTTGACCATAAATGTCCGTCTAGATGTGGGTCCACGTTTGGGACCGGCACCTATCGCCAGTGTGGTCAATTCCACCAGGCATAGACTGAGTTGTCCAACCTTTACTAAGTGATCGCCTGTCCTCAGATGATTGGTGGGACCCACACCCCAGCTATTAGGTGTCGAACCATCTTGTAACTTCTAAGTGAGGACCTATCCTGTGGATGAGCCGTCCCTTAGTAAAGAGGTTGTCTGGTATCATTAAAAATCCAGGGGCAGGCGGGAAGTGACGGGGGTCACTGCCTTGCTCAGCAGCCACATGTGTAAGAACAGCACAGAGTGCCGCATGCCCCTGGAGCTTCATTTATTACAGACAACCCCTTTAACCTCTTAAGTCAGGTTAAAATTGGGAAAACCCTCCAAAATTTTTTTTTTTTCCCCCCGTGATTTTTAATGCGTGTCTGCAGTAAATCTTGTTGGACACCATTTCATTTTTAACCCCTTAGTGACATAATTTAATTTTAGCATTAAGGACCAATAATATTTTCCCCCTGGTAGCTGCGGTTTGTTCTCCGGTCTGAAGACGGAATGGAATGCTTTCAGGAGCCTCCGTCGTCTTCAGTTCAGTTTTGCCTCCATTGACAATGAATGGGGACAAAACTGAAGCTTTTTTTTCTGGTATTGAGCCCCTATGACGGAACTCAATACCGAAATTATAAAACGCTAGTGTGAAAGTAGCCTTAGATGGTTCAGGGAGACTGAATAGCGAGGTGGTCAAATGTGTGCACGGCTGTCTCCCTTCAGATGACCAGAAGAACAGAGGTGGAGATCCTGTTCATGTCTATAATAAGAATATCCCTCTGAATAAAACTATAAAAATTATCATTCTGCTAGATGGCGGTATTAATGTTCATCCATTGACCTGAATATCTTCTAATCTATTTGCAGAAAATAAATGAAAAACCACAAGTGATTGCCGATTATGAAAGTGGAAAAGCGATTCCAAGCAACCAAGTCATGGGGAAGATTGAGAGGGCGATTAGTAAGTGTCTAACCACGTGCGGGATCCATCTTATACTGCACCTTACTTCTTGCGTAGTTTCACTTTCGACATAAACTCCAAAAAAAAAAGACCTGTATTTGGCTTTATAGGGGTTTTTCAGGCTCCACATATTGATGACCTATCCTCAGGGTAGGTAATCAATATCCGATCAGGGAGAGTTCAGCACCTGGCTTAGAAAAATAGTGAAAGATGTGATTGCTCGCCCTAATGCCATGAGGAAGGCTGTTTTATTACATCAGAAACGCGTTTTCAGCTTTTCTATCTCTTTTTGCGGTTGGTTTTTAATGTGTAATTAATAATGGTTTTAAAGACACAAGTGCTGGAGGATTATTCCAGAGCCGAGGTCAAGATTCAGCACCTGCAGCCTCTGCACTGGAGTTACAGCTCCGTCCTGGGTCATCGCTCACTTGTATGGCAGAGCCGCAGTAACTGGCTGCTACACTTTGAATGGAGCGGTGCTGCTGGCTCTGGTGCTGGAGGCCGCAGGGCACAAACTGTCTGATATTGATGACCTATCGGCAGTATGTGGGGCCTGGGACACTAGATTGATTCCAGGATCCAACTTACTATGGCCGTGTCTGCTGGATTAATTGTATATTGCACCTTCCTGTCTTTCAGGTCTCAAGCTGCGTGGAAAGGATATTGGAAAACCCCTCGAAATGGGTCCAAAAAGTAAATGAAAACAAAGCCTCGAAATCAGTGCTCCCCAGCTGATCTCGACCAGTCTGTCTCCCGGGCAGACTGGCTCTTTATATTGCCAAGCAGAACACGTGGGGGTTATTGGACTCTAATCTAGATGGGACAGAATGAAGTCAGTCTTCTTACCTGCTGTAAAATAAGAATTAGCGCGTTTCTTCCAGATCCACAAAATCTGAACTGCAAGGTTCCTGCCAAGAGCGGCACTTTCCCAGCCGTGGGCAGGGACTGGGTGGCTAGCAGTTAGCTTTGGGGGTTATCTTCATTTGGTTTGCCCCCACATGCAGGTGGGTTGCTTTTTCTTTTTATTATTTCTGCAGCTGGGAGGCGCTGTTTATATATAAGGTCACCCATCCTTTCTTGTATGTAATTGTAAAATAAAATTATCTTCCTTCACCAAAATGTTTTCTGAATGTTGTGTGGTAAACTGCACAAGTGCCGCTCCTCTCCCAGTGTGTACTGGGGATCATTGATGTGGATATCCTCTTATAAATGGCTCCCCATGGTAGTAGTGGATCAGAGATTGGCCTTGTAATATGTGGAGGACTGTACAGGGGTTTGTGTTTAATGGATTGTTCCTGGATTTTATTTTACTGCTGCCTTATCTGAGAGCAGGTTATGATGGAGGGAGAGGCGCTGAGCTCTGTGACGTATAGGATTATATTCTGGAGCACCTGAGAGTGACAGCCTTCTGGGTACATGCACGGTTGTCAGGTGTGGGTTGAATGGTACGTGGCTGCTGCTGTAGTACAATGGGGCAGATGTAGCCTCACCCTCAGGTAGGTACATCTAATAACCAGATGAACGTGGCTTTAGGGTATAGTAACAGCAGCAGCCCCAATAGCTGTACATTTTATTAGTGACTTCCAGGCTCTGTAAGGCTTGGATTTATTTTACAAGATTACATGAAAACATCAACTTTCCGTAGAATCGATATCATACGACACATTTTCAAAACCGTCAATCTGGTCGGCGTGTTCAGTCAGCGAAGAGGCGCTCTCCTTATTTCTCCTCCATCTGCGGTACACGAAGAAGAGCAGCAACAAGCACAGCAGAGCGATGATCACACCGATGACTATGGCCCAGATCTGTCCTGAATTGTCTTTACCACCTGGAAGAACATCATATTGCGTCTAAGGACTCACAGATCCATATATTAAAGGTATGGTTCCAGTCTCGTGTTCATGTGCATCTAAAATACAGCAAAGGTGCTGCCTGACTGCTACATTTAGGGCTCTTTCACACCAGCAGATGCCGTCTAGAGGAATCAGGAGCCATGCTACTCTGTGTGTTGCAGGCTCACACAGGAGCTAAACAAATGGATTGCAGGGTAAATTGAAGCTCTGATCATAGGTATGGGTTCTGGTTATACCCTGTTTCCCCGAAAATAAGACCTACCCCGATAATAAGCCCTAGCGCTATTTTGCCCTGTTTTTGGAGTAGGCTTAAAATATAAGCCCTACTCCAAAAATAAGCCCTAGCTACATTGAGGATACACAGCCCACAAGTGATTTTAATGGGCAGTCAGGGCCTCTGCTGGTGGCGCTACCTGCGCAATGCTGTGTAGTATAGTACGCAGCGCTGAGCAGTTAGTTACCTATACACACCCCCATACCCTATCCGGCGCTGCAAGACCTCTCCCCTGTGATGATCCCGCAAGACGTGACTTCAGTGCCGGGTCTCCCGGGATCACACTGGTTGACAGAATGATGCAGCGCACACCGGATGACAGGATTGGGTGAGAAGAAGAAGTCCGGAGCGGAGGTGAGGTAAGTATATTTTTTGTCTGTCTGTGCACAGGGGCCCGGGAGCAAAAAAATGACATACAGGTCTATATTCAGAGGGGCCAAAAATGACATATATATTCAGTGGGGGCAAAAATGACATATGTTCAGTGGGGGCAAAAAATAAGACCTACCCCAATAATAAGCCCTAACCCTTTTTTTCAGAGAAAAAAAAGAAATAAGACCCTGTCTTATTTTCGGGGAAACACAGTATGTACAGGTATGGGCTCTGGTTACATGTACAGGTATGGGCTCTGGTTATATGTACAGGTATGGGCTCTGGTTACATGTACAGGTATGGGCTCTGGTTACATGTATAGGTATGGGTTCTCGTTATATTTATAGGTATGGTCTCTGGTTATATGTACAGGTATGGGGTCTGGTTATATGTACAGGTATGGGTTCTGGTTGGGTCACAGTTTGCAGCCTTAATGCAGTTTATCAAAAATGAAGTTATGTTACCGGCATACCCCTTTAAAGGCTATGGTGACCTTTTGGGCGGGGGGAATCCCCAAATGAGTAGAATGCAATAAAAAAAACTAAATAAATCTTATCCCTTAACAGCGAGTGTCTGCCATGGGACAACCGCTTAACATTTCAGCTGCAGGTATGAACCATGTACTTTAGAGTCAGGACAGACAATGCACGAGCCCCTAGATGTGGTAACCTTACTGATCACCCCGAGGTCTGCATCTCCAGGTGTAACCTTGAGCAGTATGTGATGGCCTCTTGTTACCTTTTGGTTTTTCTACAGTATTACACAGCACGTCCGGGGTGTATTTCAGATCATCCAAGGAGAGGACGGCGGCGTGCGGACGGGTGCCCTTCACTGCCTCAAATACAATCTGTAAAGTGACAGAACGTGAGGAGACTCCCACACAATAAATATCAGGTACAAGACCCATAAAGAGGTTTTATTACCTGAAACTCCTCCGTGCTGTTCAGCTGCAGCTTCTCTTCCTGCCACTCACTGCTGTGATACCCATGTAGCACCCAGACTGACTGCAGGCCCTGAGCAATGGTCACGTACAGAACCAGCTCCCCCAGATCTGGAAAGAGGAGGGTAAGCGTAAAAAAGGAACACGGATGCCATACCTACTGCAGGGCCTGAGGGGGTGAAGCACGAAACAATAGATCCTTCGACTATCGGACAAAAACATTAAATATGACCGACTTCTTTTCAGACAATAATGGTCTCATTGGTCGTGTAAAACTATCGTTCGTTGTTAAATTTCACCTCGCAGACGTTCGTTTTGGCTGAAATCCTCTGTTTAGATCATCTTTAGTCTGTGTATGGGTATCTTAACCGCCTAACTGTCCAGCTCAGGCAGTGTGAAAAGTAGCTAACTGGTGGGGCTACTTTAGATGGTGATATCTCCTCAATGGTAGCTGCTAGAAACATGCAACTGGTCTTGTCTGAAAGCTGACAGTCCAGGCTTTCATACAAGACCAAAAAGTCCAAGCAGTAGAGGAGAAATCACGTCAGGAATAATCACGAGCAAAACCTGTCTTTTTACTTTGTATTTACAGCATCCCGATTTCTATCAGTGATATCTTCCTCCATCTGGAACATATTGCTGTAATTATTGTCTGAAAGCTTGGAATGTCTGCTTTCGAACAAGATCAGTTGCATGTCCAGGAGGCAGCAGCATCTAAAGCAGCCCTCACCCCTCCAGTTAGCTCCACTCTGGCGATACAGAGGGTTAAGACATCAGTTTGGGGAACATTTCATACTATGGCTGCCTAGTGGAGTACTTACGGAAGTGGTCTGAGGAGTCTGTGCGGTAGGAGAAGGTAAAGCAGGAGCCAGCAGTGGCTGAGAGGTGTTCACTGATGAGCCAGGCAGAGGAGCCTTCTACATGCAGAGCGCCTGTGTCCACAAAGGCGTAGTGTCCTGCAGGAGAGAACAGCGGCAGTAGGATGAGAGGACAACATCTTGTATAATTCTCTAATCAGATGCTAGCACTATGGTGAACACGTTTTATCTGATCACCAGCGGAATAAGACGCTCAAGGTGGATTTACACGTTGCAATAATTGGGACCAACAATCTACCCGCGCAACGTGTCACCCTGATGAACGAGCGACACTGTTGTTAGTGCAGGCACCTACATTATCGTTTCTGGGCGGCAGATTGTGCAGGCTAAACAGCGATCTGCTGCCCACAACTAATGCAGATCGAGTGATCACAATAGCGACCACTTGTCTTCATACTGTGGAGGTGATTGCTGTGTGTAAATCCAGTGCTTCACCTCCACTTAAAGGGGTATTCCCATCTTAGACAGCGGGGGCATATCGCTAGGATATGCCCCCAGTGTCTGATAGGTGCTGGGACCCGCACCTATATCGAGAACGGAGCGGGGAGCGCTGCGCCTAGAGGACCCCGGGTTTCCCAGGGTCCGGCCACCACCAGCTCCCATAGAAGTGAATAGGAGCGCGGCCACCTCTCCCATTCATTTCTGTGCAGCCGCTGGAAAGAGCCGAGCCAACACTCTGCTATTTCCGGCGGCCCCATAGAAATGAATGGAGGGCGGCTGCGCATGCGCCCTCCTTTACTTTAGGGGCTCCGTTCTCTATATAGGTGCAGGTCCCAGCGGTATGCCCCCCATTGTCTAAGATGGGAATAACCCTTTAATGAGCAGCCAACTGTCAGGCAGGAACGCTTCCTTCCCCACAATCTGCTGCTCATCTGCCCGTGTAAAGGCACCGTTAGCTTCTTCCTTATCATCTGTATCTAATCCAGTCACTTGTGTATTGTTTGAGCAGATTTTACAGGGGTGCAGTCACAATAGTAAAACTGCCCCAATGTGTATTTTACCTTCTGGGGAGCCGAGGCTGCGATCCTTCCCTGGGGTGGAGATCGGCCTGTTTACGGCTGCTCCGTTAGTCCAGTCCCAGTCATACGAATCCGTAAGAGGAATGCGAACGTTGGTCCAAGAGCAGGGACCCCATTCAAAGTCACAGGTTGCTGCAAAGGAGAAGGAAAGTTAAGGGTTAATCATAACCATACTGACATACAGTCCTGTCCAGGGTATTCTAAGATGTCAGGTACCTGATTCATGACATCGATGATGGCTGATGTGGATATCATCCAGGGCGATGTACGCGCGCTCTGCGCCGGCACCAACAGCTTCAAACAGCAGCTGCAAGAAGGGCAGGTAGAAGCAAAGCACGAGGTAAACGATTCTCCATAAATCTTACTGCTGGCTATTAGTTCAGGTTGTCCAGTATTAGAAAAAAACATGTCTGCTTTCTTCTAAGCAGAGCGCCACCCCTGTCCCCAGGTTATTTCTGGTATTACAGCTCAGCCTCCATGTTGTGGATGGGGATGAACTGAAATACCACAAATAACTAGTGATCAGATCGGCCACTAGTTTTGGAGGAGAGCAGACATGTCTAAGGCCATTATTATGGACGGAACACCCGGACCTCCCAGAACCAGCGTCGGAGCACTGTAGAAGCCTATGGTGAGACAACTCCAATGCTGATGACCTCCCAGGGGTTTAACCACCTAGCTGTGTGAAAAGTAGCTAACTGGAGGGGGGAGGGCTGCTTTAGATGGTGATATCTCTTCAATGGTAGCGGCTAGAAACATGCAACTGGTCTTGTCTGAAAGCTGACAGTCCAGGCTTTCATACAAGACCAAACAACAGAGAAGGAATCACTGTTAGAAATCAAGTCGGGAATAATCGCGAGTAAAACCTGTTTTTACTTTCATTTTCAGCTGCATTCACAGCATCCCGATATCAGCGATATCTTTCTCTGTCCTGAACATATTGCCGTCATTCTGGTATTGTCAGAAAGATTGGAATGTCTGCTTTCAAACAAGATCAGTTGCATGTTTCTAGCTGCTACCATTCAGGAGGTAGCAGCATCTAAAGCAGCCCTCCCCCCTCCAGGTAGTCACTTCTTCCACTGCTGAAGCTCCACTCTGGCAAAACAGTTAGGGGGTTAATCTGTAATGTGCACGTCGATATCCACCCGTAACACTGATCTGAAAATGGCCTTATGTACGATCTGTACGCCTCAAATACCGCTCAGGTCTGTTCAGACGAGGCAGCTTTTCAAAGCGTATCCTGCATAAAAATCTGCACACATGGAGGAGACGTTCACAACCCCATCCACATGCAGCAGATTTCAGGGCATGACGCATACTACCCTGACGTATGACACTCCTGGGGTCCTATGGATATGTTTGGTGTCTGTGCCAGGAGCTTTCCTGCTGCATAAGCTGAAAGTAGAAGAAACAAGTCATGTGAACAGAGCCTAATGCAGGGGTTAGACATGGTATCTGTTACCTTCCACTGCTGGTCAGCCCGGAGGGCCACGCTCCCGTAGCGCCAGCTGTCTGGTTTTGCATCTGAGATCCTCAAAACTTCTCTCTTCACTTTCTTATTTCCAAAGTCGTCCTCGATAAATACAATCAACGTCCCTGCCGATTTCCATGTAGATAAGCAACAATGGGGTAACCAAATTTATGTCCCATTTAAAGAAGAACTCCCGCAAAAATGTTTATTCTCTGACCTGTTAGAAAGGTACGTGATGTAATCTATAGTGAATGTAATCTTCTTAACAGAGACTGTATTTGTGAGTTATCCGCGCTCTTCTTATTGTAGCTGGGTCATGTGACCAACTCCCTGACCTCCAACTGACCCAGGACAGGAAGCCAGTTACTTCTCTATTCATTCCTATGAGACTGAACATGAGGCTCCCATAGGAATACATAGAGAAATAGACTTCCTGTCCACACATAAAATGCTGTGTGAGTTGGTGGGTCTAATTCCTAGTCACATGACACAGATAAGAAACGTCAGTGAGATATAACTTACAAATACAGACACTGGTAAGAAAATGACATTCACTACAGATTACATCATGTACATTTCTAGCAGGACATGGAATAACATTTTTGGCGGGAGTTCTTCTTTAACTACAGTAAAATTCCAATAATCTGGCAGCTCAGCACCATTGAGGGTGCCGGACTGTCAGAATCGTGTGTCACTCACCTGGATTGGTGCCCCCCATCTGGTACCAGAAGCTCAGGCAGCCCTCATCGTGCTGGGCCCTGTACACACCGGATGTCAGAAGCGCAGATTTGCCGCTGGGCACTTTGCTGGAGCTGGTGTCGGCCACCATGTAATGCCCTGTGGATGCAGACACAGTCGGTACAGTCACATGTGGTCCGTGCAGGAGCCGGGCGATCACGGGTCCCAGTTACCTGTAAAACTCTGCAAGGTGTGATCATGGGACGGTCCCGCCTGGTGGTTGAAGAGGATGTTCTGATGTAAACTCCATGTATAGGTTCCCTGGGAGGAAAAGCCACAGGTTCCGGCCTCAAAAGAGCAGCGAGTGGGGGCTGCACAGGGTCCGCTCAGCACCGTGATGTCATCAACGGCTATGTGGCCAATGGAGCCGTCACGCACCGCTTCGAAAATCAGCTGTAGAGGTAAGAATAAGGACGTTATAGAGGGACCTTCCCAGTACGGTCTCTATACTAGAGCGCCCCCCGAAGTTATCAGTGCAGCCTGTGTGTGTCCACAGTCAAGAGTACCACAAAATTACTTTTAAAGGAGCCGTGCGGGTTAGCAATACTTTTTGTTTTTTTTCCTAGAAATAGTGGCAGGTCTTATCCCGAACAAACCCCACAGGAAATACTTAAGAGGACCGGTCGCCTCTGTCTTAGCAACTACTTGCATTCTCAATGTAATACCATTTCTTCAGCATCTGCTCTTAAGACTGTATGTTCTTCTGCTCCTCTATTATTCCTACTAGACGTAAAAAACTTGCCAGCAGTCTGCTGTAAAGGTCCATCTAGTGTTACCAGTTGGGGTGTGTCCCTGCACAGTCTGATACTGGCAGCAATGATTGGATAGTGTCGGACTGTGCAGGAACTACCCCCACCACCCAGATGGGACTTTACTGCCGACAAGTCATTCACATCTAGTAGGAATAGTAGAGGGACGGCACAACAAAGTCTCCAGAGTAGATGGCACACAATTGCTGCCACATGAGGAATACAAATAATCACTAAAACAGACATGTCAGGAGGAGACCGCTTGTCTATAACAGAAAATAGGTAAAATTGCAAATGCTGGGAGTCCCCATGATGCATCTGGGTAATTGGGCGGACCGGTACTCGTTATGACTTGTGCTGTCTATATGCTTCCAATGCCTCCGGCATTAGAACAGCGCCCCCTAGTGTTCACAAGTAGAAGTTCCTCACATGAACACATACCTGGTAATTCTTGCTAGCGAGCGTCACAGTTTCCCGATGCCACCGATTCCCATGGGTTCCTGTGCTCGTCCAAATTAACGTCTCTTCTCCCCCATCGTATTTACTGAGCAGGTTTAATGTGCCTGGATGAAAATGAGAAGAGACTGACCTGTGATGGGGCAGAGCGCACTGTGTGTAGATCTATGACTGCCCTGTAAGAGGGCGATCACTGCAGACTGCCATGTGATGGGGCAGAGCGCACTGTATATAGATCTATGACTGTCCTGTAAGAGGGCGATCACTGCAGACTGCCATGTGATGGGGCAGAGCGCACTGTGTATAGATCTATTACTGCCCTGTAAGACGGCGATCACTGTAGACTGCCATGTTGATGGGCAGAGCCACTGTATAGATCTACTGCCCTGTAAGACGGCGATCACTGTAGACTGCCATGTGATGGGGCAGAGCGCACTGTATGTAGATCTATGACTGCCCTGTAAGACGGGCGATCACTGCAGACTGCCATGTGATGGGGCAGAGCGCACTGTCGTAGATCTATGACTGCCCTGTAAGAGGCGATCACTGCAGACTGCCATGTGATGGGGCAGAGCGCACTGTATATAGATCTATGACTGCCCTGTAAGAGGGCGATCACTGTAGACTGACCTGTGATGGGGCAGAGCGCAACTGTATGTAGATCTATGACTGCCCTGTAAGAGGGCGATCACTGCAGACTGCCATGTGATGGGGCAGAGTGCACTGTATATAGATCTATGACTGCCCTGTAAGAGGGCGATCACTGCAGACTGATGTGATGGGGCAGAGCGCACTGTAGTAGATCTATGACTGCCTGTAAGAGGCGATCACTGTGATGTATCTGGTAAGAGGCGATCTGCAGACTGCATGTGATGGGGCAGAGCGCACTGTATATAGATCTATGTGCCCATGTAAGAGGGCGATCACTGAGACTGCCATGTGATGGGGCAGAGCGCACTGTCTGTAGATCTATGACTGCCCTGTAAGAGGGCGATCACTGTAGACTGTCATGTGATGGGGCAGAGCGCACTGTATGTAGATCTATGACTGCCCTGTAAGACAGCGATCACTTGTAGACTGCCATGTGATGGGGCAGAGCGCACTGTATATAGATCTATGACTGCCCTGTAAGAGGGCGATCACTGTAGACTGTCATGTGATGGGGCAGAGCGCACTGTATGTAGATCTATGACTGCCCTGTAAGACGGCGATCACTGTAGACTGCCATGTGATGGGGCAGAGCGCACTGTATATAGATCTATGACTGCCCTGTAAGACGGCGATCACTGCTGACTGTCATTGTGATGGGGCAGAGCGCACTGTATGTAGATCTATGACTGCCCTGTAAGACGGCGATCACTGTAGACTGCCATGTGATGGGCAGAGCAGCACTGTATGTAGATCTATGACTGCCCTGTAAGACGCGCGATCACTGTAGACTGCCATGTGATGGGGCAGAGTGCACTGTATATAGATCTATGACTGCCCTGTAAGAGGCGATCACTATAGACTGACCTGTGATGGGGCAGAGCGCACTGTATGTAGATCTATGACTGCCCTGTAAGAGGGCGATCACTGCAGACTGTCATGTGATGGGGCAGAGCGCACTGTGTGTAGATCTATGACTGCCCTGTAAGAGGGCGATCACTGCAGACTGCCATGTGATGGGGCAGAGCGCACTGTCTTAGATCTATGACTGCCCTGTAAGACGGCGATCACTGTAGACTGTCGTGGATAGCAGGCGCACTGTGTATAGATCTATGACTGCCCTGTAAGACGGCGATCACTGTAGACTGCCATTTGATGGGCAGAGCGCACTGTATATAGATCTATGACTGCCCTGTAAGAGGGCGATCACTGCAGACTGTCATGTGATGGGGCAGAGCGCACTGTGTGTAGATCTATGACTGCCCTGTAAGACGGCGATCACTGTAGACTGTCATGACACCAATAGCACCTGATGGACCCGACTGACCTGGAATAGGGTCCACCATTCTTCTGATGCTGGAAAGCACTTTAATAGCGGATGTCGGGGGCCATCTTTTGGGAGATCCTACCTATAACATTGACAGTGCACTACCTGTGTGCCTTCAGTTTCTCATCATGGCTGGGAGGCACGATACCTGATGCCCAGGTCTGCCATCCAAGGGTATGATTACATGTAGTTAAAAACACTTTCCCCCCTTGACTGCCAGGGCGAGACATCCTCTTGCCTGGCCCCCTCTATGCGCAGTTAAATCATTAATAGACGCATGCGCAGTTAGCATCTTAGCATCGGGGAAAGACAACAGATGTACTGCACATGCGCCCAATGAAGAACCAAACATGTGGAGGACTACAGGGTGAGGCAAGAGGTAAGTGAGGATGTCTGGAGTTGAGGTGCACCTAGTGGCTAGGGTCCAGCCCTCAGTGCACAGAAGCCCTCATTAGCATAATTACAAAATGGATGATTTGTCATGGATTTGAACAAAAGAGATCATGTTTTAATCAGCAGGATCAACCCTATCAGACCCTATGGTTTAGTAGGTTTGATTCTGGTGGCGGATGCTCTTTAGTCCACATCCTGCACCTGAACTCATGGGGGGTGCAGACTATAATGCTCTCACCTGTGTCAGGGCCAAACATTCTGTGGTGGAAGGACAGGCAGGAGGTGTCAGATGTGGAAGACTGCGGGTAAGACAGCAGGCGCGCCTTTGTACCGCGATCCGAGCGAGACTCTCCCGCCACAAACATATAGCGACCTGTGAGAGACAGAAGCCTTAGTGCGACATAGGCAGCCAGAAGATGTGGAGGACAGGCCAGATCGAGCGGAGGACCCACCCTGTCCTGTGGTGTGGTCAGAGACGGTGCCCAGCTCCCAGTCAATGTCGTCTGCTGCATCTTGATACCAGCCGCACAGTCCAGTCTCAAAATTACAAGTCACAGGATCTGGAAAATCCAGAAAAAACTTACACACTGACGAGACTCGTTAACACGGCAGGAAATCTGCTCCTGACTACAGGGCTGTTTACATGGAATATACAAGTTTTAGATACGAGCTGAATGGGGGAGGAACAACCATTAGTATGACTGCTCGTCCCCCATGTTTGCACGTTGTCGGCAGCACATCCCGCTTACACAGAGCCAAAGATGCAGCATGAAAGATGTAAATGTGTACACGGGGCAATGTCTTCGCTCCTGATCATCAGCAAAAAATGTTTATTCCATGTCCTGCTTGAAATGTACATGATGTAATCTGTAGTGAATGTCATTTTGTTACCAGTGTCTGTATTTGTGAGTTATATCTCCCTGATGCTTCTCATCTGTGTCATGTGACCAGCAATCAGACTCACCAACTCACACAGCATCTTATGTGTGGACAGGAAGTCTATTTCTCTATGTATTCCTATGGGAGCCTCACTTTCAGTCTCATAGGAATGAATAGAGCAGTAACTGGCTTCCTGTCCTGGGTCAGTTGGAGGTCAGGGAGTTGGTCACATGACCCAGCTATAATAAGAAGAGAGGGGATAACTCACAAATACAGTCTCTGATAAGAAGATTACATTCACTACAGATGACATCATGTACCTTTCTAACAGGTCAGAGAATAAACATTTTTGTGGGAGTTCTTCTTTAAAATTAATGGAGGCCAATGCTGTTTGTACGGCCGCCAATTTTTATTTTTGCTACCAAAAGAAAATCATAGATGGAATGGTCTTCGGAAAAAAAATAATCTGCTTGATGCTGCCCCCATCCTCCCAGCAGCAGATCTCGCTTTCCTACCTTTCTTGACCGAATCCTTCGCACAGTCGATGAACTGTATTTCACTCACTTGGGCGATCCAGTTCCCTAAGTTCTGGGGTCCGCCGCTCCAGCCAAGACCAACTAAAAGAGGGTAAAAATCAGAGGCTCACTACCGCCCTCTAGTGGTGAACACTATCATTCACTATAGAAATACAGGTCATCCCTGTCACATATAAAAAATGTACAAAGTATTACAGGGGGCGACACGGCCTCAAGTTACACGGCAGCTCTTTCTGGTTCCTTTGAGGTAGCACTGACTGTTTAAAGGGGCTGCTCCCCTTACAAAGCAGAAGGTAGACTACCCCTTTAAATGCCTGGAATTAAACTTGCCATGTGGTAAGTAAGAAGCTTCTCGTTCAGTACCTGGAACGCTTGTGGTCGCTCTCCCAGAGGGATCAGGACGGATTTCGATGTATTACTCCTCTCTCCCTGACTCTGCCAGACATGTGTGTGTGCATCGAGCTGTGGATCCCACACTCGGAGAGAGAGGAAGCCTGAAACACATAATAAGATGGGATGAGCGTTACATTTCCCACAGTGAAGCATATCCCCTCCAAACAATAATCCAGCAGGTGGCGCTGTGGGATGCGGGCACCTCCATGACGTACCGGTAAGGCCAGTATGAAGGTGGTACGTCACGTTCAGAACACAAGAGGGTCCAGTGGGGCACAGGAGAGGACTGTGAGCTTCGGCATCCGTCTTTAAATTTCCCCCGCCTTTCAGCATGGCCAAGGATGAGCCTGAAATGAGAGTAAAAAGATCTGGATGAAGCGTAAAGAATTCGTCTTTGTCAATGTCGGCAAGTAGAGAACATCATGCGGGCATAACGTCACTTCTGCTTGTTGGACGCCCCTCAGGTCAAGAAGACACTGACGCAGCAGCAGAAAGGACCAGCAGCCGTACATACATGTAGGACTCTACCTGTAGGAGTCCTTCCCCACTTGAAGTCCCCAATACTGACATCCGTCCAGTCACCAACATTTGTCCCAGTTCCTGTAGTAAAAAGCAAAACCAAAGTTATCCTTGCAAGAAGGGAATGAAGGACAAGACGGCTAATAATCCTCCGGAACCATTCACTGATCGCTGTGGCCCCTGCTGCGGGGCTCCCACTCCTAATCAACCAGACGTGGAAGTGATCACCATCAGGTTCAGGAAGCTGGAGGTTCATACTGACCATTCAGTACGAGGCTACTGATGAACATTGCTTAACACTCCAGATACATCAAGAGCTGCATTCACAATTCTGCCTGGAACTTGCTGACATTAGATTAGCTGAGATTCATGATGCAAATACACACTTCATGCCCCGGGAGAGCGTGTTCAGTACTGCAGGGAGTAACAGGCAGAGCTTACTAGGAACCAGAATATTTAATGCAGCTCTTGCTGTGACTGGAGTATAAGAAATTATGTAATTAAAGGGGGTTATCATCACCTATATTGCCCCCCAAAATGCCCGGGCACCTCATAGAGGTTATACTTACCCTGCTCCCCGGAACCTGCGTCGCTCCTGATGCCCGCACGGCTGCTGCTGCATCTACCCGTTGTGCAGATCAAAACACCTGGCGATGGGGCATACCAGCCAATAGCAGGCAGCAATGGGGACGAGCCTCCTGAGAATCGCAGGCTTCTTTCCGTCACGGCTTGTTATTTGGCTGCGGTCCCCCCAGCGCCGGATGTTTTGATCTATGCGACGGGTAGATGCAGCGGCGGCTGTGCGGGCATCAGGAGCGACGAGGGAGCCGGGGAGCGGGGTAAGTATAACCTTCATGTGTTGCCTGGGTATTTGTGGGGGGGAGAGGGGGCATTATAAGGGTTGGATAACCCCTCTAAATACTAGATAGTGAAGTGTATATAACCTGGTAATAATATCCTGCTGTCCTACCTGGAGCACAGGCTTCTCTCACACTTCTGATCACGCCGTCCTGTCTGGGTGAGAATATTCTAGATCCATCTGCAAAATAAAATGACGTCTTTACAGGGCGACACCTCTACAAAATTATTCGTCCCCTTGCATTAATACTTTGGATTCCAGCTGCGGTCTCTTGGGGGATGTCTCTATCAGTTTTCACATCTAGAGATGAAATTCTTGCCCATTCTTCCTCTTTGAGGTTGGATGGAGACGTTTGTGAACAGCAGTTTTCAGCTCTTTCCACATCTTCTCCATTGGATTCAGGTCTGGACTGTGACTCGGCCGTTCTAAGACCTGGAGACCTTTATTTTTGAACCATTCCATTGTAGATTTTGCTTTATGTTTGGGATCATTGTCTTGTTGGAAGATAAATCTCCGTCCTAGTCTCAGGTCTTTTCATCCAGAATGGTCCTGTATTTGGCTCCATCCATCATCTTCCCTGTCCCTGCTGATGAAAAGCCCAAACCATGATGCTGCCCCCACCATGTCTGACAGTGGGGATGGTGTGTTCAGGGGGATGAGCTGTGTCGCTTTTACACCAAACATATCGTTTTGCATTGTTTCCAAAAAGTCTGATTTTGGTTTCCTCTGAGCAGAGCCCCTTCTTCCACATGTTTGGTGTCTCCCAGGTGACTTTTTATGGATATCTGTGAGAAATGTCTTTCTTCTTGCCACTCTTCCATAAAGGGCAGATCTGTGAAGTGTTGGACTGATTGTTGTCCTGTGGACAGACTCTCCCACCTCAGCTGTAGATCTCTGCAGTTCATCCAGAGTGATCATGGGCCTCTTGGCTCCATCTCTGATCAGTCTTCTCCTTGTTTAGAGGGACGGCCGGGTCTTGGTAGATTTGCAGTGGTCTGATACTCCTTCCATTTCAATATGACGCTTGCACAGTGCTCCTTGGGATGTTTAAAGCTTGGGAAATCTTTTGGTCTCCAAATCCGGCTTTAAACTTCTCCACAACAGTATCAGGACCTGCCTGGTGTGTTCCTTGGTCTTCATGATGCAGAACCCTGAGACTATCACAGAGCAGGTGCATTTATACCGAGACTTGATTACACACAGGTGGATCCTATGTATCTTCATCAGTCATTTAGGACGACATTGGATCATTCAGAGATCAGAGATCAACTTCTGGACTGAAAGGAAATGGGACGAATAATTTTGCACGCCCCACTCTTCAGTTTTATTATTACAAAAAAAGTTTAAATGATCCAATAAATTTCCTTCCACTTCACAATTGTGACCACTTGTTGTTGATTCTTCACCAAAAATGTAAAATGTTCTATCTTTTTGTTTGAAGCCTGAAATGTGGCAAAAGGTTGAAAAGTTCCAGGGGGACAAATACTTTCACAAGGCACTGTATAAGTGATGAGCTTGAAAGCATGAAATCTTAACGGTGGTCCATGTAAGATTAGGGGGGGGGGGGGGGAGGGGTAGGTTAGGAACGATTGCACTGGCCACAGGGGCTTATAGGATAGCTAGCAAATGGCAGATAGATGAGTTTCCCACCTTGCCCTTGATGTAGTGATTTGTGGCCCCACTATATGTGCCATGGGCCTTACCCCAAAGCTCCTTGTCATCGGGGGCACACAGGCTGGGCATCAGGCTCCAATTTAGACAGACTGAGGTAGTCAGTGGCTATCTGGCGTGACTAGGTGCACATGGGCACAGCTGCGGTGAATCAGGACCGGCATGCAGAGCTATAATCAGTGCGTACCTGGATGGTTTGCATTTATTGGGTTCTTGAGTCTTACGGGGGGAGGGTTCAACACGGGGGCGGACATAAGTAGGGGGCCTCTGTCACCTTAAGGCCCCTTGCAGACGAGCATGGTTCACACTGCGAGCTTCCGGCCTGAACTCCCGGCACTGACGGGGTCACATAGCATTATCAGGGGCAGATTGGACAGAACTTAAAGTGGTCCTGGAAAAAAAAACTAAAAGTGGCCCCCATGTTGTAGGTTGGGACAACAGAAGTAGGCAGGGCCTGCAATACTGTAGTGCTGCACAGAATACCGCCCCAGCAGAACCAAATACCACAGGGCAGCACAAAATACTGCCGCCCCAACCACAGTATACAACTGTATCACCGCCACAAGGACAGTAATGCAGGGGCACCAGTGACCGTTGAGCATCAGATCATTATGTACCTAGCCTGCGGCCATCAAGAGGGCTTGAGTGGCCCCCTGGGCACCGGCCCACCGGGAAATTTCCCTGTAGAGTCTATGGCCAATCCGCCCCTGAGCATTATACTGATTTATAATGCTATATAACCCTTACAGTTCTGGAATGTAATGGATAACACTAACAGCATTATGTCAGTGTCATCTAATACATTCCAGAACTGTAAGGGTTACACAGTATCATAAATCAGTATAATGCTATGTGACCCCGTCAGTGCCGGGAGGTCAGGTTCGGGAGCTGCTATCTGCTGCCTATTAGACTGTATGTAATGGACGGAGCGAAGGAATTTCATTCTCAGACACCTATGGCTATTGAGGCGATCTATAGAGAGCGGTTTCAGAGCACGGGGCCCCTTTGCTGGTCAGCAGATATGAAATACGGCTGTGCACGGGATCTGTACATGTAGGGACAAGAAAGAGATGAGATCTCATCCTGTAGAGTCAGGAAAGCTGATCCCGTGTGTGGAGAAGGGGCAGCTATAGATGATCATTTTCGGAACTAGTCATGGCTCTGAAGGGAAGAGGACTGGCGCTGTGCCCGTCTTAAGTGCCAAAACCGGGCGACATTTTAAGGAACGGATTCCCCGGTAAGGAACTTACTCTGCACTTTGCATCCAGGAGAAAGGATCAGATCATCCACAGGCGACGCTTCCCGGCACTCCGCCACTGGAGCCATCAATGAAAATCTGGAATGGAGAGAAATAACGGCACTGAAAATACGGAGAGCGAGTGAGGTCATTCAGCGCAAATCTGGCGTCTGTGACATCACGGAAAATGATAGCTAGAATTACTTTCTGCCGCCATCTCATGGCCGTACGTGCCCGCTAATACTGTGAGACAAACCCTGACTATGGCACGAGCACTGGTCAGGTGGTGCAGTCGTGACACAGGACTAGTGTACGGGGCCAGGTATAAAGACTACATCACCCATCATGCATGACAGCCGAGCATGCTCTGTAGAGAAGCAAAACCTAAGTGACTGCAAGCATAAAACCATACACATGGCTGCTGCGGTTACCATGCCGATATCACAGCGTTTACCAGTGGGGACCGATTAGTCCCGCGTGGTCCCCTCCATTCAGCCTCACGCGTTACCTGGAATGAATCGTTGGACGGAGTGAAGGAGACTCGTTCTCGGACCCAGGTGGGGCCCCGCTGTCCCTGCAGCTTTAGTGCAGCTACGTCGCTCCTGGATGAGCCCACAGACAATGAGGCGGCGTCGGACCCCTTCATGTAGTAATAAAACACGAGCTGCGGGGAGAAAGGGAAACTAAATCACGGCTGACAGAGGAGGACGGGCCGTACACTATAAGTCAATGGACGAGCCTGATCTGTCAGTTCTGTTATCGGCCGTCAGGGTCTGGCAGGATCTGTATATGGGGGCGGCCTGACAATCAGATTAGGATCGGCCATGTTAGACTGTGTTCAGACGATGCAGCCACGTTGCGACCGTAGCGCACTTTTCGCCGCGGTGACAGGAGGGGAGAAGATGTCAGTTACATACATAGCACTGCTGCGTGTCATCCGCCCTCAGGATGGGACTCGATAATCTGTGGGCGCCGTTCTGTGCAGCTCGCATGAAATGTCCTGAAAAGTGCGAGAAAAACACATCGTAACCTGAAATAACAAATATAAGATCAACGGCCCCCAAATGACCCCCATCTGAGAATCACCCAGCACTACAACCCCCATCATCTACTGTTACCAACGAGTATAATCTCTATAGTATTATCTAAGGCGATCATGTACGATACCACCTCCTGAGCTACTGTATCTAAGCCTTTTAACTGTGATACAGTCTGCTGAGCTGTGTATCTAATCCTATCCTGTGTGATACAGTCTGTGTGATACAGCTGTGTATCTAATCCTATCCTGTGTGATACTGTCTGCAGAGCTGCTGAGCTGTGTGTTTATCTAATCCTATCCTGTGTGATACAGTCTGCAGAGCTGAGCTGTGTATCTAATCCTATCCCTGTGTGATACAGTGTATCTGCTGTGTGAGCTGTGTATCTAATCCTATCCTGTGTGATTACCTGTCTGCTGAGAGCTGTGTATCTAAATCTATCCTGTGTGATACAGTCTGCTGAGCTGTGTATCTAATCCTATCCTGTGTGATACAGTCTGCTGAGCTGTGTATCTACTGTGTGATCTAGCTGCTGAGCTGTGTATCTAATCCTATCTGTCTGTGTGATACAGTCTGCTGAGTCTGTGAATCTAATCCTATCCTGTGTGTGTGTATACTGTCTGCTGAGCTGAGCTTGTGTATAATCTAATCCTATCCTGTGTGTGATACTGTCTGCTGCTGAGCTGTGTATCTAATCCTATCCTGTGTGATACTGTCTGCTGAGCTGTGTAGTGTGATACAGTCTGCTGAGCTGTGTATCCTATCCTGTGTGATACAGTCTGCTGAGCTGTGTATCTAATCCTATCCTGTGTGATACAGTGTTGAGCTTCTGTGTATCTAATCCTATCAATGTGTGATACTGTCTGCTTGAGCCTGTGTATCTAATCTAATCTGCTGATCCTGTGTGATACTGTCTGCTGAGCTGTGTATCTAATCCTATCCTGTGTGATATGTCTGCTGAGCTGTGTATCTAATCTATATCCTGCTGATCTAATCTGTGTGATACTGTCCTGCTGAGCTGCTGTGTATCTAATCTAATCTATCCTGTGTGATACAGTCTGCTGAGCTGTGTATCTAATCCTATCCTGTGTGATACTGTGCTGAGCTGTGATATCTAATCCTATTCCTGTTGTGATACTGTCTGCTGAGGCTGTGTTATCTAATTCCTATCCTGGATACTGTCTGCTGGCCCTGTGTTAATCCTATCCTGGTGATACTGTCTAATCCCATACACAGCACCTCCCCTCTGGAGACATCACCTGCCCGGCCGTTCTTGGTGTGGTCTCTCTCCGGTTTGGATCATATCCGGTCACTCTTTCCCATGAAGAATTCCACGCGCACTGATCACTTTCAAAGTCACAAGAGAGGAAGGTGTCTGAGAGAAAACGGAGGAAGAAACCGATCAGCCATCACTACGGTACAACTCCCCCCAGCGACTGCGGTCATCTACACCTACAGCTGAGAACGAAGACTGCGCTGTGTACTGAGACCCGTCCTGGACAGCGGGCTCCACTGCACGGGCCCCTGTAAGTACTGAACTATGGGAACTCACCACAGCCGACCTCATCAGAACCATCACCACAGTCGTCAGAACCGTCACAGCGAGCTCCCGCCTCTATACAACCGCCACGATCACAGCGAAACTGATCCGCCCCGCACTCTGCCTGCACACCTGAGAGACAGGACGAGACACCCGAAATACTTCACAAAACACATAGTAGTAGATATTCTTGTATATAGTATTATAGTAGTTATATTCTTGTACATAGGAGCAGTATAGTATAGTAGCATAGGAGTATATAGTTTATATTCTTGTACATAGGAGCAGTATTATAGTAGTTATATTCTTGTACATAGGAGCAGTATTATAGTAGTTATATTCTTGTACATAGGAGCAGTATTATAGTAGTTATATTCTTGTACATAGGAGCAGTATTATAGTAGTTATATTCTTGTACATAGGAGCAGTATTATAGTAGTTATATTCTTGTACATAGGAGCAGTATATATAGTAGTTATATTCTTGTACATAGTAGTATATTCTTGTACAGTAATTATAGTAGTTATATTTCTTGTACATAGAGGCAGTATTATAGCAGTATTATATTCTTGTACATAGGAGGCAGTATTATAGGCAAGTTATATTCTTGTACATAGGAGGCAGTATTATAGTAGTTATATTCCTTGTACATGTAGGAGCAGTATTATAGTAGTTATATTCTTGTACATAGGAGCAGTATTATAGTAGTTATATTCTTGTACATGTACATAGGAGCAGTATTATAGTAGTTATATTTCTTGTACATAGAAGCAGTATTATAGTAGTTATATTCTTGTACATAGGAGGCAGTATTATAGTAGTTATAGTTATATCTTGTACATAGGAGCAGTATTATAGTAGTTATATTCTTGTACATAGGAGGCAGTATTATAGCACATAGTTATATTCTTGTACATAGGAGGCAGTATTATAGTAGTTATATTCTTGTACATAGGAGCAGTATTATAGTAGTTATATTCTTGTACATAGGAGCAGTATTATAGTAGTTATATTCTTGTACATAGGAGGCAGTATTATATAGCAGTTATATTCTTGTACATAGGAGGCAGTAATATTATAGCAGTTTATATTCTTGTACATAGGAGCAGTATTATAGTAGTTATATTCTTGTACATAGGAGGCAGTATTATAGTAGTTTATATTTTCCTGTACATAGGAGCAGTATTATAGTAGTTATATTCTTGTACATAGAGCAGTATTATAGTAGTTATATTCCTTGTACATAGGAGCAGTATTATAGTAGTTATATTCTTGTACATAGTAGTAGCAGTATTATAGTAGTTATATTCTTGTACGTAGGAGCAGTATTATAGTAGTAGTTATATTCTTGTACGTAGGAGGCAGTATTATAGTAGTTATATTCTTGTACATAGGAGCAGTATTATAGTAGTTATATTCTTGTACATAGGAGCAGTATTATAGTAGTTTATATTCTTGTAACATAGGAGCAGTATTATAGTAGTTATATTCTTGTACATAGGAGCAGTATTATAGTAGTTATATTCTTGTACATAGGAGCAGTATTATAGTAGTTATATTCTTGTACATAGGAGCAGTATTATAGTAGTTATATTCTTGTACATAGGAGCAGTATTATAGTAGTTATATTCTTGTACATAGGAGGCAGTATTATAGTAGTTATATTCTTGTATATAGTAGCAGTATTATAGTAGTTATATTTTTATATATAGTAGTTATACTTGTACATAGGAGCATATTATAGCAGTTATATTTTCTTGTACATAGAGGTAATAGCATAGTATATTCTTGTACATTATATCTTGTACCATCATTTTTATTTATTTTATTTTTATATTGTCATGTAGACATAAATTGACAAAAATGGCTTTGAGGAAACATGAAGTAACACAATACCTTGAAGGCCGCAGTGACGGAACTCCACATCATCCACAGCAAAGTCTCCCTGGCTGAGAGCGTCCCGGGAGGCAGTCACAATGATCTGCAGAACGCACACATGTAACACACAATAAACATGTGAGGGGGGCGGGGGGGGGTTGTCAGGGGTGATCTGGGTCTAGGTTTCACCTTGAACTCTCCGGGGATCCTGCCAGTGAATACGATCAGGCGCCTCCATGACATTGCGCTACTCTGTGCGCTCTCCCACAAGGAGTATGTCTGGGTACGGTCTGCCAGATGCACTGAGAGACTCCCGTTCACCTGAGAATCTAGAAGAGTAAACCGTATGTACGCTTTTGACAACCGATGGTACATTAAGGTATTTTAATTTTTAATTATTATTTTTTTTTAATGTCCACATTAGAGGGTTTGAGTCCTTCAGTCTCTGGCCTACCTGAGGAATACATGTGGTAGTGGATGTGGATTTCACACGTAGCAGCAGCGTCTCTGAGGACCGGGGACTGCAGTCGCGCAGATACAGCAGATTTACCGCTTCGACCTTCCGCCATCATGAACCAACCTGTTAGAACAAACCGACCGTTCAGAATCTTCCACCTTCATCAGTGAATAACGGTGGATTGGGAAAAACTGGATGATATCCCCCGTGGGAGCCGCGCTGGCAGCCATTTTATCACCCAGCTTTTCCGGAAGCTTAGATACAATGGAGTTCTTCTCAAGCCCAATGGCTTCTATTAAGGGGGATTCACATTTGCTGTCCGCAAATTTGATAAGGACCGAACATACGGCCGTGTGAACGCCCCCTCACTGGGTATTTTTGTCTGAAAATTTGAATTTGAGATTTTACCCCATCGGTTCCCCAGGGTGTGATCGGCATGGGGTCGTGACCTCCAAACAGGAGAGCCCCTCTGGTCTCGCACCCATCGGTAGTCGGAAGTGCTTATGTCTTTCCAACCGCAATCGCCATGTTCAAAGTCGCAGCTGAAGGGTCTCTTCCAAACTGGAGACTCTCGGTGATAACCTGCAGGGGGAGAGAAGACGTGCACAGGATGGTGGGGTGTACAGACCACCCATGAACTCCAGCATAGGGGGTCCACAAAACCGCAAGCTACAAAGACGTCACTTGAGCCTTCTTGGCAATGGTAAGCAGCCCAGCAGACTCAAGGACCGGAGAGAAGCCACACAGTCAGGATACACGAAGCACTGCTTCACTTCATTGACAGCAAGCAGAGGTGCTGAAAAGTAATAAATTAAGAGAAGCGAGTTCCTGCCGCGTGGGCAGGGTTTCTGCGTGCGACATCTCTGACTCACCGCAGTCCCGTTCGTCGGAGCAGTCCCAGCAGTCACATATGAAGTTACATCTGCTCTCCGCGGAGCCGTCGCAGGACGCGGAGGTGGAGCGAACGGCTGGGAGACAAAGCAAGCAGATTACTAAAGACACTCAGAGCTGTATAAGGCACTATTCACACCACCGTTATCAGGTCTGAGCGCATCCCGCACGCCCCAGTGTAGAAATGGCTATTCTTGTCCGCAAAACGGACACAACCGCGGACAGCACACTGACGACATCCCGGTCAAAATGAATGGGTCGGCAAAAAAAAAAAAATAATTGGATTGGACGAAAACAGAAAATACGGTTTTGTGAATATAGCGCAGGGATCAGTAATCTGCGGGAAACTACAACTCCCAGCATGCACACCTATTCGCCTCCCATAGAAGTGAAAGGAGGATTCTAGGGGTTGTAGTTTCAGGAACATCTGCAGTGCCGGAGGTTGCCGATACCTTCTGAGGATAAGCGGCCATAGAGGTGCCTGGAAGCCCCTGATCTGCCTCCCCTCTAGGACACGGCTATCCTGCACAGCGCCAGTGGTCAGCCTCTGCTGCATCTATAATGATTAATCCATGGCAGGAGTATATTATTAATGGACCCGCTCACTGGTCCCATCCCCCGCGCCGTACCGCTGCAGTTCTGGATCACTCCAGCGTCTTGCAGTGTGAACACAGACGTGGGGACAACCCGCCAGCATAAACCAGAATGCGGGGGAACCACCAGGACTCTTACCCCCGGACTCCCTCTGAGCACAGGAGCTGGCGTAGACAGCCTATAACTCAGAACTACAACTCCCAGCAGATCCTCCAATGCCCTCCCCAGGGGCTGAGAGAGTCTCCTTTTTCTTGCACAAGGACCAGAGCAGCGGCAGATTATGGAAGCAAAGTCTTCGAGGGCGACCAGTGACCCCTCAGCCGTCAGCTAGGTTTTCATCTAGTCCTGGGCAGGCTGGGACTTGTGGTCCTACAGCACATGGTTGTCCACTGCAGCCTGGTACTGGAGGTGTTCTGACCTACCTTGTGCCATTTATAACACTGGGGGCAGAAAGGTCTTTGGGCCCCTTCAGGCTCCAGGGCCCGGTTAGAACCGGCATCTCTGCTCCCTCCACCTACACAGTTCACACTGACGTCAGGTACAACCCCCAATGCCCGTACACTGCATGACCCCCCCCCTCCAAAAAATAAGAACTCTTACGGTAGGTCCATTACCTTCTACGGGCATGTGACCGCGAGCGCTGGTAAGGTATATGACCGTCGCTGGCAGTGCCCCCAGTGACACCAGCCTGCCCCCTCCGCCATACAGCGGCTTATCATCATCCATGGCCAGGAGTGTAAGGAAGACCACCAACCAGGTAGATTTAAAAAAAAAAAACGGACGGTCCTGAGGCACTTACCAGAGCTGAAGAAGGCGAGCAGGAGCAGGGAGACGCGTGAGCTCCGCATGATCCCAGGAGCGCTCCGAATACCGCAGGAAGGTGCTGAGAAATAGGGAAGTGGACTTTCACCCCTCTGGAGGTACGCAGGGCATGTAGCGCCCAGGCTCCGAGCAAGAAGCACAAACCGTGAACTGAGGGGAAGAAATAAAGGGCACAAAATGTTCACCTGCGCTGGCACCGCCGCCGCACGACTCAAGAGCGCCACCTAGCAGAGCAGGATGATGGAAAATTCTACCAGCTGCAAACGTTGAGGATGAAAATGGGTGGAGAAAAAAAAAATCATAAACTGCCAAAAAGTGTTAGAAGGGCTCATGTACGCGACCGTATGTATTTTACGGATGACGTCCGTGTGCATTCCGTATTTTGCAGAATGGACCAGCCGGCCCCTAATAGAACAGTCCAATAATAGGACACGGTTTATTCTTTTGCGGAACGGACATACGGACACAGAATGCACACAGAGTAACTTCCGTTTTTTTTTGTTTTTTTTTTGCGGAGCCATTGAAATGAATGGTTCCGCAAAAAAAAAAACTGAACGGACAGAAAATACGTTTGTGTGCATGAGCCCTTATGGGGAGCCGTACTGCACATGTGTGACCACCGCCCCAGTCACTCCTGTAGGACGCTGGAGATGGAGGACCACTGTAAATTTAATAGAAGTAAACGGCGCGGCGATGCTGCGCGTGCGCTCCCGCTCCACGAAGTCTCCCGCCAGCGCTCAATCCAAGACAAATGGGAAACCCCTTTAAGGGTAACCTCATACTGTATATTCCTACCTTGCCCCGGCGGTCTTCTCGTCGGTGGTGACTATTCCTGGCCTCATCCACTTCTGCGCAGGCGCTGGACGCACACATCTTTACAGCGGCCACCCCTGTAACACGACCCTTCAAGCCTGATCAGTGTACAGTGAAAAGTCCTGTAACAACTTACTTACAATTCCAGATCTCTGCTTGCTGTCACTGAACAGGAACCATTATCGTTCACATACAGCTTTCCTGGACTGATACGTCTCACAGCTGAGGGTTTGTCACAATGCATCCAGTCGAGTGAGCACATCAGCAGTACAGATCTCTCACCTGTCCTGACAGTTTGTTACAATGTATCAGCGCAGGAAATAGGGTTAGAATAATCTTCAATGTATCAGTGTATGACAGGACAGACCTGACGCTCAGTCTTGGAAATCCGACCGACAACCCCTAGGGGAGCTGAACTGATGGTCATATTGGTTGTCACCCAAATGTTACGCTGCAGAAAAACCACCGACGTCCTTGCTTCAACAGAATTAACATTTTTTGATTGGACGCAAGGAATTCTACCCCTAAAACCTCCGGATGGCACTGTGTCAGTATACACTGCAGTTCTGTCTTGCTGTTCAGAACAGACTTGTGGGAATTGGAGGGGTATAATGGCAGTAAGTACTGCTGCCACTGCAGGCGGGTAGTGAAGGGTTAATGACGGGGCGGCTGATGGCCCGGGGCGATACGTGGCTAAAATCTGCGCACACAGCGCCCCGCTTGTGAAACACGCCACGGCTGACACCGCGAGCTCCTGACCTTAGCACCGCACTCGAGGCTATTAAGCCATAAAAATGCGAGCGCCAAGAATTTATGATCCGGCGAGCTGGACAATCGCTAGAACTAACACCCCCATCATCCTCACAGATCAGCGCTCCCATTCACACAAGAGTGGGGAAGGGACAGGAGCAGGGTCTCCGAGCAGCACAGAGTATTTCAGGAGAGGTGCAAGGGGCAGTCCACTCCGAGGGTGTGAGGAGGGCAACGGGGACAGAGTAACATAGCAGAGATCCCAGCAGCACAGAGTATTTCAGGAGAGGTGCAAGGGCAGTTCACTCCGAGGGTGTGAGGAGGGCAACGGGGACAGAGTAACATAGCAGAGACCCCAGCAGCACAGAGTATTTCAGGAGAGGTGGAGGGGGCAGTCCACTCCGAGGGTGTGAGGAGGGCAATGGGGACAGAGTAACATAGCAGAGACCCCAGCAGCACAGAGTATTTCAGGAGAGGTGGAGGGGGCAGTCCACTCCGAGGGTGTGAGGAGGGCAACGGGGACAGAGTAACAGAGCAGAGTCCCCAGCAGCACAGAGTATTTCAGGAGAGGTGGAGGGGGCAGTCCACTCCGAGGGTGTGAGGAGGGCAACGGGGACAGAGTAACAGAGCAGAGACCCCAGCAGCACAGAGTATTTCAGGAGAGTGGAGGGGGCAGTCCACTCCGAGGGTGTGAGGAGGGCAATGAGGACAGAGTAACATAGCAGAGACCCCAGCAGCACAGAGTATTTCAGGAGAGGTGGAGGGGGCAGTCCACTCCGAGGGTGTGAGGAGGGCAATGGGACAGAGTAACATAGCAGAGTCCCCAGCAGCACAGAGTATTTCAGGAGAGGTGGAGGGGGCAGTCCACTCCGAGGGTGTGAGGAGGGCAATGGGGACAGAGTAACATAGCAGAGTCCCCAGCAGCACAGAGTATTTCAGGAGCAGAGGACCTGAGAGAGACAATAACCAGTCCGCTCATGCTGTGAGGACAGGACTGGATGTGACCAGGGCAGCGCCATGATGTAAGGAGGGGGAGGAGACAAGTGGAAGGCAGGAGCAGAGCAGCACAGAGTATTTCAGGAGAGGAGGAAGGATGACCTGTGCCCTCATGAGGGCAGGGATTTGTGTAACAGGGTTATGTCCGGAGGTGTTGATGGGCAGTAAGGCGGAGTTCTCCTATAATTTGCGCCGCGGGCAGTAATGATAACGAGCCCCATTGTATATTGTCGACACATTTATTTACATAGGATTTCAGCATCAGGCACACAAGACATGGAACTGCCGGCTATAGGGGGCGACGTGGAGCACACCATAGTCACTGGCAGGTCGGGGTGGTCTGCATGTCCCCATCAGCAGCAGGCGGTGCAGTCTGCTCATTATCCCAGTCTCCCTGTTGACAAAGCGACCCGTCAGTGCAGCGTAAATCGTATTTAGGTCGCTGCCAACAGGTGGCACTGCACTCATCCATCACCACGCCACCTGGAGCGGCAGCACCCACTATACTCACGCCGCCCCGCGCTCACAGTTCCATAACAACATATCTATTAGACAACACAGCGCTGCCTCCTTGTGGACATAAGGCAGAGGCGCAGCTCCTCGGTTCCACACACGGTGAATTCCTGGTTTGGATGCTGCGGAGTGTTCCTTCAGTATCCGTCATCTGACCAGGTCACTTCATAGTCCGGGTACTTCGCTTTTACAAACTCCGTGGTCACTGCGTGTCTGGCCCGGCCGAAACCCTGCACAGGAGACAGAGAAGCAAGAGGTGAGCCGGAACAGTGACTGCACCAGCAGAATAGTGAGTGCAGCTCTGGAGTATAATACAGGATGTAACTCAGGATCAGTACAGGATAAGTAATGTATGTACACAGTGACTGCACCAGCAGAATAGTGAGTGCAGCTCTGGAGTATAATACAGGATGTAACTCAGGATCAGTACAGGATAAGTAATGTATGTACACAGTGACTGCACCAGCAGAAGAGTGAGTGCAGCTCTGGAGTATAATACAGGATGTAACTCAGGGTCAGTACAGGATAAGTAATGTATGTACACAGTGACTGCACCAGCAGAATAGTGAGCGCAGCTCTGGAGTATAATACAGGATGTAACTCAGGATCAGTACAGGATAAGTATTGTATGTACACAGTGACTGCACCAGCAGAATAGTGAGTGCAGCTCTGGAGTATAATACAGGATAAGTAATGTATGTACACAGTGACTGCACCAGCAGAATAGTGAGTGCAGCTCTGGAGTATATACAGGATAAGTAATGTATGTACACAGTGACTGCACCAGCAGAATAGTGAGTGCAGCTCTGGAGTATAATACAGGATGTAACTCAGGATCAGTACAGGATAAGTAATGTATGTACACAGTGACTGCACCAGCAGAATAGTGAGTGCAGCTCTGGAGTATAATACAGGATAAGTAATGTATGTACACAGTGACTGCACCAGCAGAATAGTGAGTGCAGCTCTGGAGTATAATACAGGATATAACCTAGGATCAGTACAGGATAAGTAATGTATGTACACAGTGACTGCACCAGCAGAATAGTGAGTGCAGCTCTGGAGTATAATACAGGATGTAACTCAGGATCAGTACAGGATAAGTAATGTATGTACACAGTGACTGCACCAGCAGAATAGTGAGTGCAGCTCTGGAGTATAATACAGGATGTACATTAACTCTACCACTGAGTTGTACATGGGACAGTGCGGACTGATTACCAAGGAGTGGCCATAAATGTGGATTTTCTTGTTGCTGCTGGAGTGGTTAATTCTGCCTCCTCCCAGACACTCGCAGTCGTAGACCCGATCCTTCTCGATCTCTGCAGCCACCTTATCATAGATATCAGCTGCAAAGAGAAGTGAATGTCAGAGGTTGTTTTTACATACAATCATGGATTCGGCCTCTGCAGCTCCCACGCCTCCTCCCCTGGACATGTTTGTTACACATAATACTCCAGCACTGGGAGTACCTCTGTACATATACTCCCAGCAGGATCCTGCCCCTGTACACAGTCACGCTCCCAGGACGGGGTTCACACAGATTTCTGCCACCATAATACAGTGCCATACACTGGGGCAAGGAATGCCAGCGGGGAGGACGGTGAGCAACCGCAGGGCACTACTGCACCTCAGTGTACAGGACGGATTTATATAAATCTGGGAGTACTCCTGTCTGAGAGCGGAGTCACCCAACTGTACATACTCCACACAGTACTAGGAGTACTCATTACATGTACTCCTGGGAGTACTCTCATCACCTATACTCCCCCCCCAGGGCTGGGAGTACTCTCATCACCTATACTCCCCCCCCAGGGCTGGGAGTACTCTCATCACCTATACTCCCCCCAGGGCTGGGAGTACTCTCATCACCTACACTCCCCCCAGGGCTGGGAGTACTCTCATCACCTATACTCCCCCCCCAGGGCTGGGAGTACTCTCATCACCTATACTCCCCCAGGGCTGGGAGTACTCTCATCACCTACACTCCCCCCAGGGCTGGGAGTACTCTCATCACCTATACTCCCCCCCCAGGGCTGGGAGTACTCTCATCACCTATACTCCCCCCAGGGCTGGGAGTACTCTCGTCACCTATACTCCCCCAGGGCTGGGAGTACTCTCGTCACCTATACTCCCCCAGGGCTGGGAGTACTCTCATCACCTATACTCCCCCAGGGCTGGGAGTACTCTCATCACCTATACTCCCCACAGTACTAGGAGTACTCATTACATGTAATCCTGGGAGTACTCTCATCACCTATACTCCCCCCAGGGCTGGGAGTACTCTCATCACCTATACTCCCCACAGGGCTGGGAGTACTCTCATCACCTATACTCCCCCACAGGGCTGGGAGTACTCTCATCACCTATACTCCCCCCAGGGCTGGGAGTACTCTCATCACCTATACTCCCCCCAGGGCTGGGAGTACTCTCATCACCTATACTCCCCCCCAGGGCTGGGAGTACTCTCATCACCTATACTCCCCACAGGGCTGGGAGTACTCTCATCACCTATACTCCCCACAGGGCTGGGAGTACTCTCATCACCTATACTCCCCCACAGGGCTGGGAGTACTCTCATCACCTATACTCCCCCACAGGGCTGGGAGTACTCATCACCTATACTCCCCCACAGGGCTGGGAGTACTCTCATCACCTATACTCCCCACAGGGCTGGGAGTACTCTCATCACCTATACTCCCCACAGGGCTGGAGTACTCTCATCACCTATACTCCCCCACAGGGCTGGGAGTACTCTCATCACCTATACTCCCCCACAGGGCTGGGAGTACTCTCATCACCTATACTCCCCCCAGGGCTGGGAGTACTCTCCAATCCCCAGCCTATACCTCCCCCCATAGGGCTGGGAGTACTCTCATCACCTATACTCCCCCAGGGCTGGGAGTACTCTCATCACCTATACTCCCCCAGGGCTGGGAGTACTCTCATCACTTACACTCCCCCCCCCAGGGCTGGGAGTACTCTCATCACCTATACTCCCCCCCCAGGGCTGGGAGTACTCTCATCACCTATACTCCCCCCCCCAGGGCTGGGAGTACTCTCATCACTTACACTCCTCCAGGGCTGGGAGTACTCTCATCACTTACACTCCCCCAGGGCTGGGAGTACTCTCATTACTGCTACTTCAGCTGTGCTGAGTGTAGTCTCGTTACTTTGCCCGTACACCGGGGGCACGCTCCCCGTCTCTCTGGGCCCCGGTGGCGCACACCCCCAGTCTATGAGGTAACCTCCCTCAGGTCTCCTGTCAGACGGGGGCGGGGCTTCAGTCACATATGGCGGCCCGCTCACCATGATACTCCGCCCAGCCGTAGCCCCGCACGATGTCTTTGTATTCGTCCGAGCCTTCCCGCAAACTGACCCGGATCAGCACGTACTTAAACACGCCGTCCGGGTCTATATCCACCACAGGAATCCTCTCCAGACCCTTCTCCGCCATCTTCTCTCAGGGAGAGCACAACAGCCAATCAGCTATCACCCCGCCCTCGTCTGCCGCTCGGCCAATGAGAATTCTGAACACTGTCCGAGGGAACGCCCTTTCTGCCCTTCGTCACTTCCTCTGACAGCGTTACCATGGAGACGTGTTCTCAACTAAAGTGGATCCTTCATAATTCTAAAATATCCTAATTATTATTCAATAAATTATAATTATTGTAAATTATGTTCTGTGATCTAACCACTGGCCAATTTAAATATATTTATAAAATTTTGTCTCTGTCTACCAAATCATTTTAATAATAATGTGTGAAATATTTGACATACTGCCCTACATGACAACTTATTAGAAGCAGCATCAGGGATATTCTGAGAAATGATGGGTTAACTGACACACAAAGTTTTTTTATAACTAGGGCACAGCGCAGACCCCAAACTAATACAGACTCCAGACCAGACCCCTTAAACTAATACAGACCCCAGACCTGACCCCCTGAACAAATGCAGACCTCAGACTAGACCCCCTGAACCAGGGGTGCAGAATCTGCAGCCTGCATGTGGCCCCCAGAGCCAAGGTTTGTGGCCCCATGCTGTAAAAAATAGGGTTGCCACCCAGTATCTCACCAGCAAGGCCAGTATTTTAGTGGCCCTGCCAGTGCCAGTAATTTTTTTCTACCAGCATTGGACTGCTACTAATGAATGCTTCCACTGTGGAGCGCTCATTAGTGCAGCCTTTTTTTTCAGAAGCATTATTCTAACTGGGGGCACTAATGGGGTGTATTATTAGCGCAGGGGGCACTTATGGGTGGCATTATTCTTCCTGGGGGGCACTAATGTGGGGCATTATTCTTCCTGGGGGCACTAATGGGGGCATTATTCTTCCTGGGGGTACAAATGGGGGGCATTATTCTTACTAGGGCGCACTATTTGGGGGGTAATTTTCCTACTGGGGACACTAATGGGGGCATTATTTTTCCTGGGGGCACAAAATGGGGGGCATTATTCTTCCTGGGGGGGGGCACTAATGGGAGCATTATTCTTCATGGGGGGCACTAATGGAGGCATTATTCTTCCTGGGGGCACAAATAGGGGGCATTATTCTTACTAGGGCGCACTAATGGGGGCATTCTTTTTACTGGGGACACTAATGGGAGAATTATTTTTCCTGGGGGCACAAATGGGGGGCATTATTCTTAGTGGGGGGCACTATTTTTTCTGGGGGACACTAATGTGGGGGATTAATTCTGGGGTTCGCTAATGGGGGGCATTATTCTTACTGGGGGGCACTAATGGGGACATTTCTCTTACTGGAGGGCATTAATGGAGGGCATTAATTCTGGGGTGCACTTATAGGGGTACTACTATTCAGGGGGCACTAATGGGGGCATTATTAATTCTGGGCGCCACTAATCGGGGCATTAATATTATTGGGAGCCACAGTATGATAGCGACTTAACACCTTGTGTTAAGCCATGCCCCACAACCACACCTCCTTTGGGGAGTGGCTTAACTTGGCCGGTATTTTTTGTTGGGAAAGGTGGCGACCCTAGTAAAAAACCTTGGTAATAACCGGTGAGCGCCGTCCTCTGCAGTGAAGGAAGGTGCGGAATTTATTAGTAGGAGGCAGCATGGAAGGAAATTTTGTCACTGAAAGGGTTTTTCAGGTAAAAATTATTTTTTAACAAGTTCCTGCAGCATGGCCCCTGAACCTGAAGATTCATACTTACCTGCTCTACGTTGCTGCGGTCCTCTGCACTGCCTCCATCTTCCAGTCACTGTGCTGTTTACACATGGCAGTCACATACACCGCTCCAGTTAATGACTGACTTCAGCAGTTACATGCTGCTTGTGGCCACATCACTGCTGAAGCCAGTCAATGGCTGGAAAGGTGTATGTGAGGTGTATGTGTACGGAGCGGTGAGGAGCAGGTAAGTATGACTCTTCACATTGGCTTGTATAATAGGCCAATACAAATGAGCGCCAATCAACACTTTTTTATTTGCAGCCCCTTGAAATAGAGCGATGTGACAATGTGTCTGTCAAACCAAAAATGGCTGTGCCCCCCCCCCCCTCTAAAGTGAACAGTCCCCAGACTAGACCCCCTTACTAGTAAAGATCCCAAATCAAAAACCCCTAGACTAATATAGATACCAGACCCCAAAAACTAATACACACCCAAGACTATAATCCCCAAACTAATACAGACCAATCTCCAGACAACATAAACTAATACAGATCCCAGACCAGAAGAATACTGACCAAAGACCAGACCCCCTAAACTAATACAGATCCCAATCTAGACGAATACTGACCATAGACCAGACACCTTAATGTAAAACAGACCCCCTAAACCAATACACACCCAAGGCTAGACCCCCTAAACACAGATCCCCTAAACTAATACACACCCAAGACCAGAGCTCCCTAAATAATACAGACCCAAGACCAGACCCCCTAACTGATACAGGTCCCAGACCCGACCCCCTAAACTAATACAGACCCCAGACCAGACCTCCTAAACTGATACAGACCCCAGACCAGTCCCTTTAAACTAGTACAGAACCCAGACCAGACCCCCCAAACTAATACAGATCCCAGACCAGACGCCCTAAACTAACACAGATCCCTTAAACTAATACACACCCAAGACCAGACCCCCTGAACTAATACAGACCCAAGACCAGACCCCCTAAACTAATACAGACCCAAGACGAGACCCCCTAAATTAATACAGACCCAAGACCATACTCCCTAAACTAATACAGACCCAAGACCAGACCCCCTAAACTAATACAGACCCAAGACGAGACCCCCTAAACTAATACAGACCCAAGACCAGACCCCTAAACTTATACAGGACCCAAGACCAGACCCCTACTTAAGACCAAACCCTAAATACAGACCCAAGACCAGAGCCCCCTAAACTAACACATACCCCCTAAACCAATACACACCCAAGACCAGACCTGCTACACTAATACAGACCCAAGACCAGACCCACTAAACTAACACAGACCCCAGACCAGGCCCCCTATACAAATAAAGACCCCAGAAAGATCAAACCCCCTAAACTAACATAGACCCCCTAAACCAATACATACCCAAGACCAGACTGCAGTCACCTCTCATTATACTTACAGCTTGAATTTCTAGGTCTCTTCACTGCTGGGTGCTGGCAGACCTTTAGGGGTCTGCAGTTCATTTTGAGGTCTGTAATTCATTTAAGGGTCAGCAATTAGTTTAGGGGCCTGGTCTGGGTCTGAATGTAATCTAGGTTCTTGTATGGGGCTGAGTTTACTTTGTGGAGGCTGGAAATGGCCAAAGATGTCGGCACTAATCAGGAGAAGTCATCATGGTAGCCTGGGCTAGATGGAGAAGAAAGGGGAAGAACATGTCTACAATCAGAGAAGGTAGGAATATTCGGAAACAAATGGATAACCTGGCAAACCCCGCTCTGTGACAAGCCACACCCCCAATAAACCTCCATTTTGGGGGCACTATGGGGGCCTTGGGAGGTATGAAGTATAACGGATCTGACATCACACAGGAATGACGACAAGAGTCCTTCGTACATTCAAGTTTATATTTTATTATAATCCATTAAAACTTTTATTTCCAATTTCTTTTCTGTCAAATAAATTTGTTTTTCTACAACAAAATATGAAGAAACACAAGTGCTTCCGCGTAATGCTGAAAAATCTTAGAAATACAGAGCTCTGCATGCTATCTAACCACTGACCTGAGACGAGAGCAGCCCCCACTTCTGTGACCGAGCCCCCCAATCATTCCCGGGCCTTGAGTATATTTTCTACTAACTGTTCATGCACACGGAGGTGTGGTTAACCAGTATACGGTAAGTGTAACGGGAAAGGAGCGCTAACGTAAACCACGGCGATATGGAGAAAGCAGGAATGAAGCTGTCCAAGATGAACGTGACCCTCACCTGTCATCTATGTACAGCAGTCGCAGCCATTTTGACTGGCGTTGGATCTCAGAAGGGCATGGTCAGCCATGTTTGCTTTCCATGGCCTCTTTCTGACCTAGGACTCCAGTGCTACAAAATGGCTGCCTCCACCCAGTATGTAGATGACAGGCGCTCTTTCGATGATTGCAAATCTGTCAGGTAAAGTAGATTCGGTTTTACTGGTGCGCTATTATCAATGGTTGTCACATGGCGGTCTGCCGGACGTGTCCGTCACCGAAAGGCACCACAGAGATAACACAAACCCCTCCCCCCCATCATGGACTATATCAGCTGTGCATTCTATCATCGACTTTAAGTATTGCTTCATATTCTGTTAACGTTGCCAGCCCCCATTTTTACGACACCCTGGAGGGGTGTCAACATTGACAGGGGGAGGGGGCATTCTACTTTAAGACAGTGAGGAAATTTGTCCGTCTCCAGTCTGAAGTTTGTTTTACCGCTATGCTGTTACCGGATGTAATGTGCTGCTGATCTGTGATTTGTGTGGTAACGTGACCCACTGGAGCAATGTTCTGTTACCAGCGCTCTCAAAGGCAGTGAAATAAATGTATCGCGGGTGAAAACTATCATGTACATGGCAGCCACGGCACGCCAAACCAGCCTCATGCGTAAAAGTGTGGTGCGGCATCGCGCAATGGTCCTGGGTGTAAAGGCAGGCGTGGGGGGAGGCTTATCAATCACTGGGATATAAAATATAAAGCAAGATCGCCCAAAAAACGTAAAGAGTGATGGTGGCGCTTTTATAACACATAAGGTTTCCCGCTATGGTTTTTCGGATGGTAAAAAACTAGATGTGAATGACCCACATGTGAATATGATCTTATACTCTACTCACAGCCAAAGCTGTAACCAGAATTGTGCTGGCTCCTATTCATATAGAGCAGTGCATTGTGGGAGCTTCGGCTGTGACTAGAGTATAACACATGATATAACTCAGAATCGCGGATATACATGGTGATATTGTCACTCAGCACCACCAGTGATACAGCAATGAAACTGGTGAAGCCGGGCGACCCTAAATCCTGGCGTTTCATGACCTGGGATGTCTAAAAACTGGAGGGGAAAAAAATATGACTGACGATTTCTATTTTGTCCTGGAAAAATGAAAGCTGATTGCTATGGTGACACCTCCATTATCTACAGTCCCAAGAGTCCAGAACGGACTTAAAGTGCACTTCGCCTGCATACAATGGAGGCAGACATTTTTTTGTGCTGATCTGACCTATAGAGTCAGGAGGGAGGGTCTAAAGCTTAAGAAAAATAGGGCTCCCCCTACTGGCATAAAAAGAAGGCCAAACTAGGCCTCAGCCCGCATCTTGTACACTGATTTTACCTCAGTCCAGAATTTGTCATACAAAATGGCTGCCATAATCAGAGGTGGTCAGCAACTAAAGGTGAAATTGTAACTCCCTGTCTGTCTACTGCTGTCAGAGCACGCTGGGAGTTGTAGTCTTGCCACCTCCGGAGAGTTGACGGTTGCGGCCTGGTAGATTTTTGTCATACAGTAGATAAGATTTATACAGTGTGAGATCCATAAAGGACAGATCCTCCCTATACATTGTGCTATGGGAATTGCTCGCAACGACTGAAAATTACAAGATATTCTGATCACAGCTTACCACCGGTCCTATGGGTTACTCTGCAAGACCACCTGACCAGCAACATGGATTTTAAGTGGACCCCGGAGGTCCTGATTCTTCCACCAATTTACGAGAACTTCGAGATGACCATTCAGTACAGTGTATACAAGCAGAGGAACACTTTAAAAGAGTTTTTCCAGATTGGAAGGAATTGTATTAATTTAAATCTGCGGAATTTACAAACAAATTTCGTACCGAAATCCCACCCCCTCCAACCAATCGGTTGTCTCTAGGCAGTCATGTGACTTGGTGACATAATCATATTGTCAATGATGATTGTCCATGCTTCGAGGTGTGGTCAGGTGGTCAAGTCATCACAAAGACACATCGTCACCTCCGCCAGAAGGCTTAGAAGATGGGTGCCTAGGGGCATTTACTAAGACCGCCGCTTCAAACACTGGCTTTAGTCCAAAGTGCAATAAATTTAGTTAGTGGCACAGGCCCTGTCCATGAGGCAGAAGGCAAACCTATTCCAGCTGTAGATTTGCGCTATAATTTAAACCTGTGTAAGGGCCTGTTCACATCTCGTTTTTGCTGTACAGTTTTTTTGCAGGACTGAATAAAGCAGCATACCACGCTTTACTGTCCTGCAAAAAAAAAAAAAAAACGGACAGAAAGGTATACAATTTTTTATTTTTTTTATATTGCAGTGAATAACGAAGCATACCATGCTTTTCTGTCCTGCCAAAAAAAAACCAACAACAATAGAAAGGTGTATGATTTTTTTTATAATGCAGTGAATGGGAGACGTAAAATGATACGTTTCCATCCATTAAACGTATCCGTTTTTTTTTTCAAATAATGCCTACAAATCTTTATTTTAAAAAAAAAGGTTCACAAAAACATGTTTTTTGTTACAAAAAACGGATACAAATATACTGAAAATTAAGCACTTCCATCAAATGTATACGCTAAAAAACAGTATAGTTAACAGTATAAATAACCACAAAAATTGTATACATTTGCGTACGTTTTCTTGGAGTCTAAATGTATCTGCAAAAACGAGATGTGAACAGGCCCTACATAGTAAATAGGTCAGGCCAAGGGAGGTTTGTGCCCTTTCACTAAGTAACGTAAGTTTTTTTTTTTTTTTTTTTTAAAGGGCTGTGAGTTTCTTAAAGGGGTTGTCCTATTCATGACATATTAATAGGAAATGCTATAAATGTCTGATAGACGTGGGCCCCACCTCTGCCATGAATGGCATGCGCCGCTCACTTTCATAGAGCTACCGAAAATAGCTGAGCGCGTTTGAAAAAATGTTTGCGCCTTTTTGACACGAGTTTTCTGCTGCAAAAGCCATGATAAATTCCACAGAAAAGTGCATTTATATGAAGACACTGTGGTGCTGTTTTTCTGAGGAGGCAGCCATGTTTTTCCAGTCTTGTACAACCCCTTTAAGCGACTTCACACTTTACGCCATATCCCTTTACAAACAAAATGGCAGTGGTCTCTACATCACATGGACACACGATTTATCCTAAAACCGAACAACTCTTTTAAAGTGTTACCGAGGCAACCAAGCACACACCGTAGGCAGCCATTTTGTGGACTGAACCGGGCTGAAAAGGAATCTACACTGTGATGTTGGCGATTTCAACATGGCTGACAGACCTCAACAGCCAAGTAGGTGATCTGCGGAGTCAGTGACTAATGGGTGACCTCGTGATCCAGGCTCAGTGTACGGTATCACACGTCTCGCATACACAGGAACATCCAAAACCCGCCATTCCCCTTGATAAATTCCTAAAAATGACTTCATTGCTTTCATGTCAGCACCAGGCATCAGGGAGGGAAACAGCCAATATATTTATATATATAATAATCATAAATCAGCAATCTACGCTATCGTCTTACTATAAAATAAACTATATCGTAATTCTATAGAAAAAGCCACTGCTGCTCCAGAATACCGCCCTCGGGTACAGAAGAGATTCCACCACTGCTTGGATCGTATTGCATACCTACCGCTAGGCTCTTGGTCTACAACCTGTGGCCCTTCACTTGTTGCAAGACCACAGCTCCCATTCTTCCCCGACAGCCTGGGAGTTGTAGTTTCACAACCACTGGAGAGCCTTAGGTTGTTGGCTCCTGGGGTAACAGTTCCCCTCTGCCCAGCCCAACGAATCCTCGTATCCATCTCCTGCCCGACAGGCCGCACCGCGGGCCGACTCCTGGTACAAAAGAATATGTCGACTACAAAACAAGGTGTCTGAAGGGTCGCTTTTGGGTTTTTTTTTTTTTTGTCTAGGTTGTGTTTTTGTCACATGATATCATCCAAGAGGTTGGGACTGGCCACCCAATCAAGAGTCCTGGGCTCTGAAGCTGCCATAATCATGCACATGAACTGTTTGCCAGTCCTCCGATCGATGGGGTAAATGGTGGTGGGGGTGAACCTCTTATTGTTCTCCACAAACTCGCAAAGCTGCTGGTAGATCTTCGGGTACTCGTGTCGAAGGAAGACCCCCCTGATCCGTAACTCCCTCTGGATATGTATGAAGCAAACCTCCCTGGCCTTCCTCCCTTCTTCTCCATCCTTATCCAGGTCGGCGGTGCCCGGGGGTGGAGTAAGGATCAGGGTCTCCATGTCTTTTTCCTTTTTTGTGATCTTCCGCTCCGGACTAGAAGATGCTAAGGCTATTTTGGCATACTTGCGGACGGTGGGGATGTGGTGGGCTCTGGACGAGAGTCGGTCAGGGCCACTTTGTCCCACCGCCACAGTTACATTCAACAGGAAACATTCCTCAGGGTCGTACTGGTTGCCTGCTATCTGAAGCTCCTTGGCGTGTTCTCCGAGGTTGTCCGAGTAGCTCTCGAGCTCCCTCAGAGACAAGTAGGTGGGAGACATGAGAAGTCCTTCCAGACCTAGCTGAAGGAAATTATCTGCAGAACCCGGGTTAGGGAAACCCAGGAAAAGCACCCCTCTCCCGCGGGACAAGTAACCCACCTTGGCGATTCTAGAAAAGGCTTTGTGCACCTCCGTGTTCTCTCTGCAAAATTTGAGCACATGCCGACAGACGCTACCCATTCTACCGTAGATACAGTTCTCCTTGTGTATGTCCCAGTCCTCCCGTCGGCAATTACGGGAACAGTAGTAGGTATAGCAGCTATGGCAGGACTTGAAGTACAGGCAGGCATTGAACATGGTCTCTGTGCGTCTGCACTTGGCATTGGAACAGGTCAGTAGGTCATCTTCATCAGCGCTGAGGTCTGGGGAGCAGTCCTCCAAGGGTTTATGGGGGCTAGTCACTGGCACCTCAGGGAACGGCCCTCTCCTTTGACCTCTTTGAAATTCGGGGAATGTTGGAGTTGGCTGTTCCTTGAGAGGTCGGTTTTGCAGTAAGTGAGCCATCTGCCCGTACTGCTCCGATTTCCTCGGTATCCCTATCATGTCTTCTTTAATTAACTTCCTCAGTTGGTCAGCCAGGGCGTCTGCCTCGCTGGGTCGACGACTCGACGGCGGCTTATAATCAATTACCAGATCCGCAATGAGTTCGTCAAGCTGCTCCAAGCTACGGTGCCTCGAGGACCTGCTTGGCAACTTATCTTTGGTAGGATAGGAGGCATGGGTTGGGTAAGCGGGTGGTGACACTCCAGAATCGATCACATCCCAGCTGGCCGAACGCCGCTCACTCCTTCCCACTCCGTTTGCTCTCAGATCATTGTCTGTTATGGTGATTTCTGGGGTAACAAACCACGAACGTCCCATTGTGTACCTCCCGCCGCCCCCATCCGTGTGGACCTTTTCTATGATGGAATTCTCTGAGAGCGACAGGGCGGCGTATCGCTTGGGAGAACAAGAGAGATTGACAACGACAGGTTGGCGCCTGTCATCCGGAGATAAGGCACGTCGCTCTCGGCACAACAGGTTCTCGTAGCTGCGCCCTCGCGAGAGTGGGTCCTCCTTGCGCCCGCCAGTGTTCAATATATTGTCCCAAGATCGAGAGTAATTTCTGGAGTCGGTCCCAAGTCTTTGCTGGTTCATGCTATATGAAGCGTGCCAAGAAGAAAGCATTGCCTCCCTCCCAGCGGTGTGAGTGGGAAATGTAGGCATCTGTATGGTCTGGTAAGGTAACGGGCTCTGATCCGGAAAGTACCACTCACTGAACTGCAATGGCTGGGTGCTCCTGGGATAGGGATACGTACGGGATAAAGCCTCTCTTTCTGAATACTTTGCTATATCCTCAGTAAAGTAGAGCTTTGATGACGTGCCCTGAATCGGGTAAGATCTCGGGTCATCTGCGTAAAGGTTTTTGGTAGGGGCACTACGAGGAGGGTAATAACGGGGATCCTCGCCGTAAAACGTCCTTAGCGGGGCTTCCTGAATAGCGTAAGATCTGGGGTCCTCAATATAATAGGTCTTGGCGCCAGAGTGGGGTTGTCTTCAGTGTAATATGCATGTGCACCAGGATCGGGATATGGACGGGGATAATACCCTCTACTCTTAATTGGTACGGTTTGGCTGAAGTTGGCATCGTCATCAGTGTAGTAGAAAGCCGTGGGCATGGTTGGGCTGATGTACTGCCCGCAGTCCCTGGTGGTGTACTGTGTGAAGTCCCTCGGGTGAAGCAACACTTTGGTAAGGAATACTTCGCACATCTGGTGCATACATCTCTCCCCCTGGGGTACAAGCAAAATGAGTCATCCTCGGATCAACACTGTAGGAATCGCTGGGTGTGGGCGTACGGGACACAGACATAAGTCTTGCATTTGGCACAGCTAAGCTCCTTGGGGTGCCCGGCTGCCGTGTGCAGTGTTGCGTATCACCCCAAGCCTGACAGGGCTTAGAGGAGGTGTGGGCAGCATGCTGAATGACGGCGTCATCGGGCTTTATGTCCACCCGACAGCGCACGTGAGGGCTGGAGATTGGTTTCCCACTATGAGGGTCCTCCATGCAATTGTTGCTGACGCACAAGGGGGAGATGCGACTGGCACTGTTGCGTCGTGGCTGTAACTTAATGGGGTGCACCTCGTTCATTAATACCTTTGTAGGCGCATATGTGACCTCCCTTTTTGGAGAAGCCACTGACTTTTGAGGCTCTCGAGAAGCTCTGGTAACCTCTCTACCTCTCCTTGAAGTCGGAGGTGGAGACTGCGAAGAAGACATTTGTATGGGAACCGATGTGAAGGTGGTTTTGACCCGGGGTGCACTCTTTGACCTTGGTCGTCTTTTTTGTTCTTTGGATGCTTCTCTTGCTGTGTCCATCCCTTGGGAAGTATACTGAGCTTCAGTCCTGGTAGAAGACCTCCTCCCAACAGGCTGGGATGATGGTTCAGGGGTTCCGGCACGTCTGTGAGCTCCTCGTTGAGGGTTTTCCATGACTGTTGGGTTGGTTGCCTGGTCGTCTAAGGATTCGAGGAAGTCAAAGCTACGGCAGTGCCTCTTGTTAAATGGCGGTTGAGTGACCTCTCTGTGGCTAGACATGAAGCTGTCACATTGTGCGGTTGAGCAGGGGACTGGAGAATCTGGGTTGAGCGTCACCTTCACGTCTTGATAAACTGAAGACAAGAGTATGTCAGGCAGGTCGGTTCGTGTCATCTTAAAGTAGCGTGGCTGTGGAGTGACGTGTCTTCACCTCATCTCAACAACGTGATCTGTGGGTGGAAAAGCAAATGTCAGCTCTGTCGTGCGGAGATATCAGACATTCGTTTTTCTAGGAAAATATACAAAATTAAACACATGAAATATCCAATCTTTAGAAGCCATGACACTAGTGTGACTAACGGCCTACTCTTATTATAAGGACACCATATTGTCCATTGATGGCACACTACAGAAAATTCAGTCATTGCCTGAGGTTTCCATGCAAGATGACGGCCCCCGAATGTCTGCACGCCACCAGCACGGCTCCTCAGCCAGGAGGCTTCTTCTGGTTACCTAGGTTTTGTCTAGCAATCCGTGACGGTAGTAAATTTAGAGGGGCCTGTGACAGCAGCGTCACCTTCTAGATAGTGTCACCCGCCCTTCCAACAAATTCCCCCTCGTAACCGCAACACGCAGCAAAAAATGTGTTTGCAATTCTACCAAGATCCATTCTTACGAGCTCTGCCCTTTTAAAAGAGGCATATTCCCATGCCCGGGAAGGACGAGGAGGCACACTGGATAAAATATTCCACCATGATCTGGCTGTCACATGGCTGGACTAGATACCTGGACCCCCAAGGGTCCACCAGGAGGATCTAGGAGGCTTCTGTGGCTATAGTACAGATGCTAAAAAGCACCCATGCTATGAATGTCTGTGCCCCCACAAAATGTTAAAGGGGTGCCTGTGGATGGCACAGACTGATATGATGGTATCTGTGGCTGGTATGAGGACATGCATTATCAGCGACGGACACCATGTTAATGGAGTTGGCACCTGTCAGGGGGAAACTGTGGCGGGCACATACTGATATGGCGGTATCTGTGGCTGGCATGCGGTCATGTGGTATCAGTGATGGACACCATGTAAATGAGGTTCGCACCTGTGATGGGGTATATATAGTCGGCACCTGTCAGGGGGAGTCTGTGGTGGGCACAGTTATGGGATCTCCTAACAAAGGGTCAAATGAACAGGAATAAATCTCGCAGACATGGCAGGCGGGGGAGGTGAGGACAGCTGGAGCCGGCGCTACGGGTATTAAGATGGAATGAATCATGGTAATATTGTCTGATTGGCGCGGGACGCTGATGCGTTTCCTGGCGGTGGAGATTTATGATTATACATCAGCGCAGGATGTTGCTTTCAGGTCATGATTATCCAAACTAGCTCTCAGGATCACCGTCCATAACTGCTAGACGGATGCAGAGGGAAAGGCCGTGCAGGGTTATCCTAACGCCATTGACAGCTGGGAGTCATTTCGTTCTCATTCTGCTGACAGAAGCAAAAACCTTAGAATTGTCCAGGACACATCAGGTTCGGGCTGTTGGTTCCCGTATACGCCATATGCACCAAAGGCACAGCCCCCAATGTAGGCCATGTAATGCATAGGCGCCAATTCAAAAAATGTATACGCCATCTGTATGGGTAAGCGTGGCAGGCTGCATAACATATACCAGTCCAGCGGATGCCATCTTTCGTCAAAACAGGGCCCTATGTATATGTTTGGTGCTTTCCGAGGGTACACTGGAGCGTGAGCATAGACTTTACATAACATTTTTATTTTATTTTTGCGGTGGTTTTCATAATCACCAAAAATCCATATCAATTTTGTAAAAAGCTTAGCGATTTTGAAAACATAATGTTGTCTTACACAGATATACCGGTATATATTATATACCCTTGTGGCTTGGGACATCACTCTTGTTATATATCAGTGGTTTACAACATGTGGCACTCTGGCTCTGTTCTAACTACAACTCCTAACATGCCCACCAAGGCTTGCTGGGAGTTGTAGTTTCACCACAGCTTCAACTTTTATGCTTATGGATCAATGAGACAAAGAACGCCAGTTTATAGTCTGTGGTGAACTAGGCCTCACATAAATCAACAGCAAAGAGAGGCTTTTGCCCACAGCAACCAATCACATTCCAGCTTTCATCTCTTCACTGCTGGTTAAAAAAAATGAAAGGAGTAATCTGATTGGTTATCAACAACAAAGAGAGGCTGTTGCCCACAGCAACCAATTACATTCCAGCTTTCATCTCTTTACTGCTGTTGCCACGGCAACCAATCACTTCCAGCTTTCATCTCTTTACTGCTGGTTAAAAAAAATAAAAGGAGTAATCTGATTGGTTATCAACAGCAAAGAGACTCTGTTGCCCACGGCAACCAATCATCTTCCAGCTTTCATCTCTTCACTGCTGGTTAAAAAATGAGAGGAGTAATCTGATTGGTGGTTATGTCTATAGTGAGGACCAAGGCATCTCGGCAGGCACATCATAGCCGTCCACATACTCCACAGACAATCTTGAGTAGATTCATAAGACCATTATTAAAAGCCCTTATGTATGTCCTGGCAGGAAAAGAAGCAGTCACCTACATCAACCAATCAGATTACTCCTTTCATTTCTTAACCTGTATGGTAAAGATGTAAGCTGGAATCTGACTGGTTCTATGGGCAACCGCCTCATTTCCTTTCAGCTCATACATGAAGCCTACTGATAACGGAGCCCTATGGTTATACACATCTACATAATGCTGCCTGTGGAATAACTGTTGGACGGCCATCTTGCATCGCCAAGATACAATGGGCCTCAGTATAGACAAAGCAACCAATTAGATCTCTCCTCTCATTTTACAACCTGCAGTAGAAAGATGGAAGCTGGAATCCGATTGGTTGCTATGGTTTTACATAAGGCTCGCAGTCCATATAACGGCGTAAAGCTGCCATAACGGTACCAAATGGCCACAGTTGACAATTATTGTCTTAATTCATGGTCAAAATTTTTCAGTATGGGGTGCAGTATGTACTCCACGCTGTGTAATGGTGGTTGTTAGGTCAGCGGTAAAGCACGACGTAATTATTACAGAATAAAAATGAATTCAATCACTTTCTATAATGACACATGCGACTACGATCTTATGAGAGCGCCAACGTCCTGGCAGGGTGAATACGCTCTACGGTATATAGTGACCATAAGAAGTCTTAAAGGGCCATCATGCAGAATATGACCTATACGCATCCTGAAGATACAGCACATTACATAATGTGCAGACAGTAACAGCTGTAACGCAACCGGAACGGAGGACGCAATTCATACGAGCTCCTGAATCGTGTGGAATACAGAGCCCACCCCGGACACCATTCCTAGTCACGGTAAACGGCATGTAGACAGATGAGGTCATTAAATATGGCTGCACGCACACCTCAGGCTGCATCAGGGTCTCCCTCATGTGATGTGACAGCCCCGGATCTGCAGCAGTAACGAGCCCCTTGTTATAGGAGATCATTAGGCAGCGGTAATCCTGTATAAATCCCCCCTCCCCCTCTAGATGCCGCCGGGGAGACGGTGTGTGGTACCCAGGATGCAGGATGTGACAGTGTGTACTGCATGATGGGTGCTGCTGTCCTCCGCTGTAGAGGATGCATGCAGGATGTGACATTGCTCGGTAGCCTGGCGCTACAACCCCTGTGCCGTGACCATTCTGTAGCCTGCAGCCATGATGCAGGCAGGATGTGCCTATAGGAGGCAGGCAGCTCCTGGGATGCTCTGATACACCCTGATGTGGCAGGATGCTGCTGACTGCCAATAGTATGCTGCTGGCTGCCACTAGGATGCTGCACTGCTACCTATGACATTGCCCATTAGCCTGGCATGTGTGCAGCAGGCTGGCATACCCTCCATACCCTGCACACAGGATGACATTTCCCCTGCATCACCACTCTCTGCTCCTGTGTGATGCAGGATGGATGCACTGAGGATGCATGCAGACGGGGAGCCTCCCCTTACCTTCCCCTGATCCTCCACAGCCATCTGTCCGGTGCCCCCCACTGCCCAGGCTTGCACTGCGGTCATCCCAGCCTCCCATGCTGCCTCCCGTGCTCCAGGAGCCCCCGGGTACCTGTTCAGCTGCTGCCTCCTTAGAAGATTCCAGCTGCACTTTCAGCACCGGCAGCGCCCCCTGGTGGACACTCAGCAGACTGCGCTTAAAGAGCCAGCGCGACCGCCGCGGAGAAAGCAATGAGGGATTTATGAGGGTGGGGGGCAGGGCGGCCTTCTGAAGGAGCAGAGCTGACCAATGCCGACCGTCCTGGAGACTCCTGAAGGAGCAGAGCTGACCAGTGCTGACCGTCCTGGCCGTCCTGGAGACTACAATAGGAGCGGAGCTGACCAACCTGGAGACTCCTGAAGGAGCAGAGCTGACCAGTGCTGACCGTCCTGAAGTGTGATACTGTCAGCTGAGCAGTGTATCTAATCCTATCCTGTGTGATACTGTCTACTGAGCTGTGTATCTAATCCTATCCTGTGTGATACTGCCTGCTGAGTTGTGTATCTAATTCTATCCTGTGTGATAATGTCTGTTGAGCTGTGTATCTAATACTATCCTGTGTGATACTGTCTGCTGAGCTGTGTATCTAATCCTGTTCTGTGTGATACTGTCTGCTGAGCTGTGTATCTAATCCTATCCTGTGTGATATTGTCTGCTGAGCTGTGTATCTAATCCTACCCTGTGTGATACTGTCTGCTGAGCTGTGTATCTAATCCTACCATGTGTGATACTGTCTGCTGAGCTGTGTATCTAATCCTGTTCTGTGTGATACTGGCTGCTGAGCTGTGTATCTAATCCTATCCTGTGTGATATTGTCTGCTGAGCTGTGTATCTAATCCTATCCTGTGTGATATTGTCTGCTGAGCTGTGTATCTAATCCTATCCTGTGTGATACTGTCTGCTGAGCTGTGTATCTAATCCTATCCTGTGTGATATTGTCTGCTGAGCTGTGTATCTAATCCTATCCTGTGTGATACAGTCTGCTGAGCTGTGTATCTAATCCTATCCTGCGTGATACTGTTTGCTGAGCTGTGTATCTAATCTTATCCTGTGTGATACTGTCTGCTGAGCTGTGTATCTAATCCTATCCTGTGTGATACATTCTGCTGAGCTGTGTATCTAATCCTATCCTGTGTGATATTGTCTGCTGAGCTGTGTATCTAATCCTATCCTGTGTGATATTGTCCTGCTGAGCTGTGTATCTAATCCTACCCTGTGTGATACTGTCTGCTGAGCTGTGTATCTAATCCTACCATGTGTGATACTGTCTGCTGAGCTGTGTATCTAATCCTGTTCTGTGTGATACTGGCTGGCTGAGCTGTGTATCTAATCCTATCCTGTGTGATATTGTCTGCCTGAGCTGTGTATCTAATCCTATCCTGTGTGATATTGTCTGCTGAGCTGTGTATCTAATCCTATCCTGTGTGATACAGTCTGCTGAGCTGTGTATCTAATCCTATCCTGTGTGATATTGTCTGCTGAGCTGTGTATCTAATCCTATCCTGTGTGATACTGTTTTCTGAGCTGTGTATCTAATCCTATCCTGCTGTGATACTGTCTGCTGAGCTTGTGTATCTAATCCTATCCTGTGTGATACTGCCTGCTGAGCTGTGTATCTAATCCTATCCTGTGTGATACTGTCTGCTGAGAGCTGTGTATCTAATCTTATCCTGTGTGATACTGTCTGCTGAGCTGTGTATCTAATCCTATCCTGTGTGATACTGTCTGCTGAGCTGTGTATCTAATCCTATCCTGTGTGATACTGTTTGCTGAGCTGTGTATCTAATCTTATCCTGTGTGATACTGTCTGCTGAGCTGTGTATCTAATCCTATCCTGTGTGATACATTCTGCTGAGCTGTGTATCTAATCCTATCCTGTGTGATACAGTCTGCTGAGCTGTGTATCTAATCCTATCCTGTGTGATACGGCATCCACCAGCACATTAGATTACATGGTTGGTTGGCGTATCCCTGTGTTTACTCAGAACCCGGGTAACCAGCAGGTCTGGACTTGTCGTGTGTGGCTGAGTGCACCACCCCCAATCCGGTGCCTGCGCCAAACAATCAGCCGTGCAGTAATGTCATTTAATAATCACCCAGCTTTCCCAGACACAGACATGACTGAGCAGTGGCTGTACTCTGTAGTTTTTAGCGGTCTCCACTGTCTGTTATAACGGACCAATCCGTGCCGGCTAGCGCCAGGCTCTGCCACGGGGAGAGACCAGCGTATGTCCACGTCCCCCTCCATCCTGTTTGTGGTGGTCACCAATCTGACCCCAGTCAATCAGTGTTGTCATAGGGGCGTTACCTGACTCATAGAGCTCAGAGAAGGAAGTGTTGTCATAGGGACACAACCTTAAAGGGGTATTCCGCTTGTGATGGTCTGAGCGCTGGAAGTTTCCCTATAGCTCCCCCACTGGCGGGGAATGCACAGTGCTCCTCCCCTGTGCTAATGGTAACCAATGAGGATTACCCACAATCCACTGCTCAGCGCTGACCCCGGGGTTACGCTCCGCTTGGCTATTTTGTGGCAATTTTGTATAAAACAAATATTTTCCACCAAAACTAAATATAGAGGCTGCGGAGGGGGTGTTCCCAGGCGGAGAGAGAATCCAGGGTTTCCATAGCAACAGGTTTCCTTTGGTCGCTGCACGAATACAGAAAACGCTGTTATAAGGAGAATCCTGCCGGCCGGGTCTTGTACGCTCCGGAGGCGACACTACAAGAAGTAAACTGGACCACGAGCGTCACACCTGAAAGTGAGGAGCCGCACCGGGAAAATGACTCCGCAACGAAAGAAATCAAATATATACACAAATCTGCATTATAGGAGCAGACATGAGCCAGCAGAACAGTGAGTGCAGCTCTGGAGTATAATACAGGATGTAACTCAGGATCAGTACAAGATAAGTAATGTATGTACACAGTGACTGCACCAGCAGAATAGTGAGTGCAGCTCTGGAGTATAATACAGGATGTAACTGAGGATCAGTACAGGATAAGTAATGTATGTACACAGTGACTGCACCAGCAGAATAGTGAGTGCAGCTCTGGAGTATAATACAGGATGTAACTCAGGATCAGTACAGGATAAGTAATGTATGTACACAGTGACTGCACCAGCAGTATAGTGAGTGCAGCTCTGGAGTATAATACAGGATGTAACTCAGGATCAGTACAGGATAAGTAATGTATGTACACAGTGACTGCACCAGCAGAATAGTGAGTGCAGCTCTGGAGTATAATACAGGATGTAACTCAGGATCAGTACAGGATAAGTAATGTATGTACACAGTGACTGCACCAGCAGAATAGTGAGTGCAGCTCTGGAGTATAATACAGGATCAGTACAGGATAAGTAATGTATGTACACAGTGACTGCACCAGCAGAATAGTGAGTGCAGCTCTGGAGTATAATACAGGATATAACTCAGGATCAGTACAGGATAAGTAATGTATGTACACAGTGACTGCACCAGCAGAATAGTGAGTGCAGCTCTGGAGTATAATACAGGATCAGTACAGGATAAGTAATGTATGTACACAGTGACTGCACCAGCAGAATAGTGAGTGCAGCTCTGGAGTATAATACAGGATGTAACTCAGGATCAGTACAGGATAAGTAATGCATGTACACAGTGACTGCACCAGCAGAATAGTGAGTGCAGCTCTGGAGTATAATACAGGATATAACTCAGGATCAGTACAGGATAAGTAATGTATGTACACAGTGACTGCACCAGCAGAATAGTGAGTGCAGCTCTGGAGTATAATACAGGATGTAACTCAGGATCAGTACAGGATAAGTAATGTATGTACACAGTGCCTGCACCAGCAGAATAGTGAGTGCAGCTCTGGAGTATAATACAGGATGTAACTCAGGATCAGTACAGGATAAGTAATGTATGTACACAGTGACTGCACCAGCAGAATAGTGAGTGCAGCTCTGGAGTATAATACAGGATGTAACTCAGGATCAGTACAGGATAAGTAATGTATGTACACAGTGACTGCACCAGCAGAATAGTGAGTGCAGCTCTGGAGTATAATACAGGATGTAACTCAGGATCAGTACAGGATAAGTAATGTATGTACACAGTGACTGCACCAGCAGAATAGTGAGTGCAGCTCTGGAGTATAATACAGGATGTAACTGAGGATCAGTACAGGATAAGTAATGTATGTACACAGTGACTGCACCAGCAGAATAGTGAGTGCAGCTCTGGAGTATAATACAGGATGTAACTGAGGATCAGTACAGGATAAGTAATGTATGTACACAGTGACTGCACCAGCAGAATAGTGAGTGCAGCTCTGGAGTATAATACAGGATCAGTACAGGATAAGTAATGTATGTACACAGTTACTGCACCAGCAGAATAGTGAGTGCAGCTCTGGAGTATAATACAGGATGTAACTCAGGATCAGTACAGGATAAGTAATGTATGTACACAGTGACTACACCAGCAGAATAGTGAGTGCAGCTCTGGAGATTAGTACAGTAGGTTTTTGGACAATTGTTCCAGAGTAAATTCGGATACTATTATCTGATTCTGCAGATATCAAATACCTGGTAGTTTACAATCTCACGGCTCCTTCTTGCAAAAAAGTTAATATTAGGGAATTGCTATCTATGCATTTCCCTTACATACAAGTGCAGACTGGCCATAGCTGAAGACCTCACAGTTCTAGTGCAGTCTGAGAACGGCAGGGGCTCACACAGCGTCTCATCACTTATTTCACCCGGTTTTCAGTGAGCCCTGAGCCGCGGCTTCCTCCACCGTCCGCAGCAGGACGAGCACTTATCTGCTCCACAATGTCATATATCACTGTAATTACCCCTCCAGTATGAGTGGAGCTTTCCAGAGCCGATCGCTGGCTTCCAGGAAGGTCTGTGCGATGACGGCCTAAGGCTTTTACGGAGATTATAAACTGCGCTGCAGACAGGAAATCCACCCTGTGAGCAATCAATATGTCCAGGCCGAGGGTCGACGCTCCTCAAGCAGCAGTGGAGATCGCAGGTCTGTGGAGCAAGGTCCGAATGGGGGGCCGGGGGCTGACCGCCAGTCAATGGGTATTCAGCGGCGCCAGGTTGTCTAGGGCGAGAGCCAAGCTTAATTGTGGGGCTCTCTGATGTGCGACTGCATTAAGTCAATGTGGTCCACTCCAGTCACAACCAGAGCTGCATCCAGGATACACAGAGTCATAGGAATCCCTGGACACACGATCCAACGCAGCAAGGGAAGGGTCTGACAACCTGTGGCTCTCCAGCTATTGTAAGACTACAACTCCCAGCATGCGCGGACAGCTCACAGCTATCAGCCATAGCAGGGCATGGTGGGAGTTGTAGTTTTACAACAGCTGGAGGGCTGCAGGATGACCAGCTCTGCACTGTTGCTTCCCCTGAGTTAGGGCCCGTACTTACGGTGGTTTATACCGCCAGAACATTGGCACACACTCAGCGCCAAAATTCTGATGGCGGCGGCGTTGTATCCGCCTCCCATTGTTTTCGCGGGTGGTGGTTTAAAGCCATGCCCTTCAAGGCGGGCGTGTGTTCGAGATTTATCTCCACGCAATGGGGCTAAACCGCAAGCGGATTTCCTGCGTCTAAAGTGAAAAATTGAGGCAGGATCCGCGGCGGGAGCGTCCGTTCACAATTTATCTCCATTCATCGGGGCCAGTGGATCCGAAGTGAAAGATTAAGGCAGAAACTGCGGCGGATTATGCAGAGGCAAACTCCCTGTGTGAACGGATCCCAACGTTACTTCTACTGCAGGGATCAGCAACCTCCAGCTGTTGTGAAACTACAACTCCCAGCATGCAAACTTACTCCGCTTGTTCTTGTAACTCCCACAGAAGTGAAAGGAGGATTCTGGGAGTTGTAGTTTCAGAACAGTTGGACTGATCCCTGATCTACTGGTTATTTCTATAAATCCTACATGACCGACAATGCACCACAGCCATGTGCAGGCAGTGAAGCAGAATAGTGTGCAAGGAGTCAAGCAGAATTTTGAATGCAGCTCTGGATGCAACCGGAGGATAAGACATGATCTGTGCTACATACATGTCAGGGGTAGTTCACACGACCGTGCGAATGTGTCCGCATCTATTCCCCAATTTTGCGGAATAGATGCGGCCCCATTCATTTCAATGGGCAGCAGTAAATCGTGGAAAAAGACAAAATATGTCCTATTCTTGTCCGTAATTGCGGAAAAGAATAAGCATTTTGTATGGGATGCCGGGCAATGTTATTCCACAAATTGCGGAAAACACACACTGGCCGGCTTCCGTGTTTTTGCAGATCCGCAAAAACACGGCCATTTATTTTAACGATCCATCAGGAGATCAGAAAAATATATCCCTTATGTCAGATGGAAAAAAGTCATACATGTGTGTAAAATAACGGATCGCTGATGGAAATGGCTCAAACAGACGCCAAATACGCAGAACCCATTCTTAGGATCCGTTTTTTAATTTGCTTTTCTGACGGATCAGAAGAACGAAAAAATAACGGTGATGCGAACTCACCTCTAAGCAAAGCAAAGTCAAGTTTCTTCAATTACACAGAAATCAATCAGCCGTGGGTCGCGACAGGCTCCACAGAGTTCAATGATGGCAACAAAACTTTTTACAATTTTTTTAATGTGCATTTTTTTCCCCCCCAAAGTTCAACAAGCAAACACGCAGAACTGTGCAGAGACAGGACGTCGCCTCCTTACAGATCCGCACAGTCGCAACAACTGTCAGGAGCCGGGTTCTGGAACGCCAGTGGAAGAACATGAGGCCCCAGTGCAAAGGGGAAGGGATTGGGGTGGAATGGTCACCGGGGAACTTGGGCTCAGTGAAAGAACCGCGTCAGGGGGGCGTATGAGACTGGGAATGAACTGGCTGCATGCCATACTGGTTCTGGCCTCAGGTAAAGTTTGGTCGCCAATGTTCGAAAGTATCTCAACACTTCAAACACAGGGTTGTGGCCCGGGGGAGAAAAGACAAAAAAAACACTGAACAACCGCACTACAAACACAAAGAAAACGGAAACCTCTGACCGTTCACATGTAAAACCAATAATTCTCTGCCTCCCCCTTGATGGATTAAATCAACTGGGGAGTCCCGGGATTTACTGGTGCTCGGGTTGACCAGTGCCGGCACTCCGGGCAGCTGCACTTACCTTGGGTTAAAAACAATCCACAAAATTAAGAGGAAAGATTAAAACGGAAAGCAAAGTCCTAAATGTCACGGGGAGCGAGGACGCCAGGCAATATAGATGAAGATGGGAGCGTTGCTGCGGACAGACGCATGCTGGTGTGACCTTTCAGGGAGACCATCAGGAGAGCGATGGGTCAGTCACTGGTGAGGAGACTGCGGAGATTCCTGGAAGTGAGTGGCGACATCTGGCAGCCCGTCGTTTATAGTGCAGAGATTACATTATGAAGGAAGTCAAGGGCGACCGGAATGGATCCAGGACGAGCGAGCGAGCAAGACACGTACACGCTGCCTCAGTGTTCCTCCCAAATCGAGCACGTTCTGTAGTGTTTCTCGCAAAGTTCTGGGTGAGGAGCAATGATCCAAGAGGGAGAAGATGGGGGAGAAGACGGACAACTCTCCGTACCTCTCTCTCCGTTTCAGGTTTCTCACTTTCCGGCGGTGGAGCGCCGCCATGCTGAAGAACAAGGTTGCGCTTGCTCTGTGTGGAGCACGTGGTGAGGAAGGCAGAGAGCTCAATCCATGAAGGAGCACGGACGGCCTAGAGCTCCTCATATTCCCCACCAGAACCTGGCTTGCTGGGTACACCTCCTCCGAGGAAAGCCTCCAGTTCATCAAATTCCTTCTTTTCCTTGCTCTTCTTGGACTTTTTCTTCTTCTCGTCTTTGCCTTCCTCCTTCTCTTTGCTTTTCTTGTGTTTCGTCTTTTTTCTTGGTCGACTTCTCTTCTTCAGGAGCCTGTCAAGAGAAAGACATTAATTGATGGTGGCCTGATGCATAGCACAGAGCCTCCCATAATATCTGAAAATTCAGTTTTTGCTAAAACGTCAGTCTTCTCCCCAAATCATAGAAAATTAACCCAAAAAATCCCAGCACTTCACCCTCTAATTCCTTTTGGATCCGATTTGTCTCTCATACAGCAAATACAACTGAGAAAAATATAAAAAAAACCTCTCCGCCTGCCATAGACATGTCCCTCCTCCTCCTCCTCACTATCTGCAGCAGGAGCCTCCCTCCACCTATTTGCCAAGTTCCAACCCCTCAGTCACCAGCTGAAAATGGAAGAGCAGGAATTTAAAGGGGTTACTCAACTCCTATAATGACCCCCAAAATGCCTGGGCCCCTCATATAGGTTATACTTACCCCTCTCCCTGGCACCTGCATCGCTTCTGATCCCTGCATGGCCGTCGCACGGATCAAAACATTCGGCGACAGGAGGGGGAGCAGCCAATAGCAGGCGCGAGGAGGATGAGCCTTCCTATTGTCACCCGTGATGCTAGGGAGGCTGGTCCCTGTTGCGGCCTGCTATACGCTGCTCCCCCTCCTGTCACCGAATGTTTTGATCCGTGCGACGCACATTCGTCGAATGTTTTGATCCGTGCGACGCACATTCGTTGAATGTTTTGATCCGTGCGACGCCCATGCAGGGATCAGAAGCGATGCAGGTGCCAGGGAGAGGGGTAAGTATAACCTATATGGGGGGGGGTCATTATAGGGGTTGGATAACCCCTTTAACCTTTGTACAAAATGGTTTACCTCAGGATAAGACGGAAAATCCTGCACCCGGGCAGCGTGGCCATTACCCCCTGTCTACTTTAATCCTTAATTTCTAGATTAACGTTCCTTTAAATCCTACCCACTGTGTCTGTGCAGGGCAGAGGGAGCCCCAAAATGCTTCTATAGGAACCTGAGCAAAAAAATGAATTTTGAGACCCAGTGTTGAGTTCCTTCCTGTAATATCCATTACTGCTTCTGAAGGGATTTAGGAAGTCTTCACTTCGAGAACTGGGGTGAGGGGCATTAACATCTGACTTATCACTGTAAAGCTGGCCATCTAGTGCCTCCTGACTTCTCCCGATGGAGAGAGTGAAGGGTCGGGCAGTTGAACCTTTTGTTCTTGGGGAAATAAGACTCCTTTGGCAGAGGCTTTCTTCCCTTTCCTTTAGAACACATGCATGCTCGGCCTTGCCATGTGCACATGTATGCATGAGGGGGGCAGGAGACAGCTACTTAAAGGGGCTGTGCAGCCAGTACATATTGATGACATCTTCAGGATAGGTCATCAATATCTGATCGGTGGGGGTCTGACTATCGTGTGAACGCTAATTCTTCTTAAAGATTACACTGCACATTGTCTCAGTGTAATTAAAAGCGCAAGCAAGACGATGCGCAGTGTAATCTTGAAGAGGGAGTTGCACTCCTAAGGCCTCTTTCACACTAGCGGCAGCACGGATCCGGCAGGTCAAGGGTGCCGCCGGATCCGTGCTGCCACAGGGACATGTGTGGGCCGGAACCGCACTCCAGCCCCACACATTACACACACACAGACATATACACACACATATACACATACATACTTACATGCTCCCGGCAGGTCTCCACAGTACAGGAGGAGGACGGCGCACACATAGGACGATTCCCCACAGCGCCCTCTGCTGGGCTCCAGGTGGAATCGTCCTATGTGCACGCCGTCCTGCTCCTCCTGCGCTGTGGAGACCTGCCGGGAGCATGTAAGTTTGTATGTGTATTTGTATATGTCTGTGTATGTTTATGTGTATGTCTGTATGTGTGCAGGTTGAAAGTCAATGGAGGACGGATCCATTCACCATTGTGTCACAACAAACGGATCTGTCACCATTGACTTTCATTGGGGGTCATGACGGATCCATCTTGGTGCGGATGCCTGGACCGGAGAGCAAACTGCAGCATGCTGCGGTTTCTTCTCCGGTCTGAAGACGGAACGGAATGCTTTCAGGCGCCTCCGTTCTCTTCAGTTCAGTTTTGCCCTCATTGACAATGAATGGGGACAAAACTGAAGCGTTTTATTCCGGTATTGAGCCCCTATGACGGAACTCAATACCGGAATTATAAAACGCTAGTGTGAAAGTGGCCTAGGACCTCATATTTAAGGCCAAAATGCATTATAAATCATCACGCTATTTCAAATTATTATCTGTGCTGGAGCTCCCCATAGGTGTCCGCAACCTCCGGCACTCGAGCTGTGGTGAAACTAGAGTATGACTCCCAGCATGCACACTTTCTTAGCTGTTCTTGGATTACCCATAGAAGTGATGGGAGTTGTAGATTCACAATAGCTGGAGTGCTGCCATAGGCTATAACTCAAGAATTGCGACCACCTGGTTTTCCGGCAATCACGGTGGTCGCCATGTTAGATGGGAGGTTCCTTCCTGTAGTCTGCCAATTTGCCAGGTACAATGCGTACTGGCAGACTCAGACTGGAGTAATGCCGGTGAAGCAATAGTTAAAATGGAGATGTCAGATGTTTTATGACCAGAGCGCAATGTCCTAGAGGGCGAGCGGCTCAGTGGTTCGTAACAGGGCGATGACAGATTGCTCTTCTGGAAACAGACACGTTACCTCCTTAGCTTTCTTTTTCTTCTTCTTTTTCTCCTTGGAGGTTTTGCTTTCCTTTTCTAGAAAAACAAAAGTAAAGATTGGTGTCAATTAACCATTTACTAGAAGGACAAGTATGACCTGTAGCATCGTCACTCACCTTCTTCGCTGTCCTTGGTCACTTTTTCTTCAAACCCTAAGCCGAAAAGATCGGCGTCTTGCCTCATCTTGAAGGCAGTCACGCTGGGCTTTACAGGTTGTGCCGGGAGCGATGAGAGCGTCTCCTCGCTGGAGCTTTCAGACATGTTGTTCAGCACTGGGAAATCTTCCTGTAGGAGCAGAAGCTTATGTCACTGCATGCACGTGAATGACTCCCTATTTGGGGAAGTAAATCTCATGCCTCTTGGCAATCGGAGCATGCTAGGAGTTGTAGTTTCGCAACGGCTTGGAGAGCACCGATTAGTATTGTAATCGCGAGTCTCCTCGCCTGCTTTGGATGGGTGTACAATGGAGTGAAAATCTAGCGTTTAATAGTCCAGCAATTACAAGTATCTAACCTGCTTCCGGGAAGACTAGTTAAAGGGGTATTCCCATCACATCGCTAGGATATGCCCCCATTGTCTGATAGGTGCGGGTCCCAGAAGTGGGGGAGAGTTGTGGCTGGAGGACCCCGGATTTCCCGGAGTCCGCTAACCACCAAGCGCTGCTCCCATAGAAGTAAATGGGCCCCTGCTCCCATTCATTTCTATGGGGCAGACGGAAATAGCCAGCGCTCAGCTATTTTCAGCGGCCCCCACTGAAAAGAATGGAGGGCGACTGCACATGCGCAGTTGCCCCTCCATTCGTTTCTCAGCTCCGTAATCATTGTAGGTTATCAGACAATGGGGACATATCGTAGCGATGATGGGGACAATCCCTTTAAATTAGATGACCCTCTCGGTTTCTATACTTCAGTCTCACCTTTGCCTTTGATACCCGGGCTGAGTCTTCACTGTCAAAGTCGGGGTCATCCATAACGAAGGAAAGCATCTGTGTGGCGATGGGCCCTTCCTGGTCGCTGTCCGAGTCCTCCGGGTTTTTTGCCTTATTTTTCTTGGCTTTGCTAGAGGGCTGACCCGACGAGGGCAACGTATCCCGCTTGTCAGGGCGCGGGGCTGAGGACTGGGTTGGTTTCCTAACACAAGAACAGAGGTCATTATTACGGAACAGGACGGGAATAACCATCCTGCATTTCATGCAACACAGCTCACCATGAGAATAACTCTGTGTCCACGTCTTCGTCCGCAGCAATCTGAACAACGGCACCAGTCTCCTCATCATCACTGGACAAGACAATGTTCTTACTGGGGACGACGGCCACAGAAGATTTAGGAGCTATCCTGTCGTCAGGGTCCAAATCATCCTGGAAGCCGGCGACCATGGGGTTTGTCCCAGGTGCATCCCCATCACTGCAGGCAGACAAAGCGTATCCCATCAGAGTCATGTGAGGAGATGAAAAGATGAGACTCGTGGGCACAACTTGTCCCTCCACGCCGTCGCACTTTGGTAGCACTGTAATGAGGCCCCTACCTGTCGCTGTCTCGCCTGTCTCTTGGTGATGCTTTCCCTAGATCTTTATGAGTCGTATTATCCTCCAAGAAGCTGCGATCTAAGCTGTCTTCGGGTACAAAGTCTTCTACGCTTTGCACTCTCACAGGCTGCTCTGTGTGTGACGGGGTCTCTGCTGACGGACAACATAAAAGAAGGGTCACAATCTCTGAATTTATTGCAAAAACAGGCCACGGATGTAAGATGCCTACTGACAAATCAGCAGCCAAAAAAAGCCATATTACTTCTATGGAGATAAGCGGCACAGATACATACAGCACTGCTTATCCCGATAGAAACAAGATGCAATCAGCAGTATGCAGGGATAAATCCCTAATGTGCATGGTCAGCAATAAGGGTGCCCTATAGGCCTCAGGCATTGTGGAAGCACCTGGTCTGACTGGAAGGCTGTCAGGGGTGGAGGAACCGAAGAGACGGGACATGAAGCCTCGCTTCTGCTGAGGTTGCTGAGATAAAGGAGGAGACGACACCGTGGAAAGAGAAGCCCCAGAGACTTCAGAGACATCGAAAGCAGGAGGCGGTGGAGACGCTGCCAGGGGAGGAGATGCAGGCACTGTAGTGGGTATCTGAAGGGGCGTGCCAGGCGGCCGGAGCTGTCAGGAGACCCAGAGATTATGGGGACCACAGGGGACTGAGAACCGGAGGAAGGGCTTTGTCCGTTGGTCGCTACTGGAGAAGCCAGACGTTTATTATTCTCTAACATTTCCAGGAATCTGCAAGAACATACGGGAAATATTAGCCAAATGAGACAAACATCTCATCGACAGATTGCGCCGATACAAGAGACGTCATAATTCACACAGAAAGAGAATGTCATCTGGCTAATAAGCCCGGGGTGAGTGGGAGGACGCAGTACACGACTGGGGGTGCCAACTTTGTCAAAAACACGGAGGGATCTGCAGGGCATAATGTAGACTAACCGCAGGAGAAGAGAAAACTGCACCAGGGAAACGGAGAAATATATAATCACATAAAAACCGCTAACCCTGGACTCAACGTATACATACATATGGCGCTGGTTTATGTCGGGGGCAGCTAAATGTTAGGTGCCTGGCAGTAGGAGAATGATGCGGACCCTGGAGTGAAGGCAGAAGCCCCCGGCTCCTATTTACTTCAATGGTGGCAGCGCTGCAGTTACCAGCTACATCCGCTACACAATGGATGGAGCTGTGTAGTTCAGATGCAGGATGGCGGCGCTGGGAGTCGGACCCTTGTCAATCAGCAATCGCCAGCCTTTCCCGAGGACCAGCCGTCAATCTCAAACTCCTGGAATACCCCTTTAATGGCCTTTGAGGAAAAGCCAATTAAAAATATTTAGAAAAATAAAAGGAAGGGCTCATTCAGACGGTAGCTTCTGATGGCAGCAAATTCCACGTCAAAAAGCCCGTGGTGATCACGTGGAATCCGCTTTCTATGGCTTGCAATCGGAGGCCACGCTGCCATTGGTGAGGCTGGCGTTTTAAAGGGTTATTCCCATCTTAGACAATGGGGGGCATATCGCCAGCGGTGGGACCCGCACCTACCAGGAGAACGGAGCCCCAGCGCTCGGCCCCATAGAAATGAATGGAGGTCGGCTGCACATGCGCAGTGCGCCCTCCTTCACTTTTGGGGCTCCGTTCTCCTTGTAGGTGCGGGTCCCACCGCTGGCGATATGCCCCCATTGTCTAAGATGGGAATAACCCTTTAAAACGCCAGCCTCACAAATGGCCTCCATCGGCTCCATAGAAATGAATGGGAGCGGTTGCCGCGCATGCGCAGTGCGCTTCCATTCATTTCTATGGGAGCAGGGGGGAGCTGCGCCTGGTGGTGGCCGGACCCCGGAAAACCCACAGCGCTCCCCGCTCAGTTCTCGATATACGTGCAGGACCTGCACCTATAAGACAATGGGGGCATATCCTAGCGATACGCCCCCCATTATCTAAGATGGGAATAACCCCTCTAAATATGCAACCGCCCAAAGAAAGGGACATGTTTTTCCTATGCCGCAGCAGAAGTCCGTTTGCGGTTTAGCCCCATTCAGCGAGGCTAAACTGTTAGCGGGCTTGCAGCACTGAAAGTGAAAAAGTGAAATGGCGTCAAAAAGCCCCACACAAACATAGCCTAAAAGGACAAAATAAAAAAAAACAAACTCCCCAAAACATAAAATGCTGCCCTTAAAAATCTGCTGCTAGCCCAACTACCCTAAATAAGGTATGTGTTAAATCCGGGGTGCCAGCTCTTGTAAAACTACAACTCCCACCATGCCCTGCTGTAGGCTGATAGCTCTAGCCTGTCTTTGCATGCTGGGAGTTGTAGTTTTGCAACAGCAATGAGTAACGCAAATGAAGAGTCTCTTTTACGGTAACACCATAAGGCCTATATGGATTCTATCTATACTCAATAACATCTGTTCTCATGGACAACCCCTTTAAGCGATCCCCCCGACCTCCCCAGCACTCACGCGCCAAGCAGTGACCTACATTTCATAATTCTGGTCCTCCGTCTCTTGCTGGACAGAAAGTTCCTCGAGGGTGGCATCGATGTCTAGCTGGTTCGTCTCCAGTTGCCTCAGTAAGGTTTCTCGCTGCGGGACACAAGGGAAAAAGAACATAAAAGCGGACTGTCAGATGTCACATGTCTCTCCATTACCAGGCAAACAAAAGCCGGGACCTTTAACCCTATCCTACTGGAAGGCCAGGGGCGGGTCCCACAGTGAAGCGGCAAGCTTCAGCCACCCGAGGGTTAATAGTGTCAGGTTCAGTATAGGAATAAATAAGTAAGGCTGGGCGGGTATCATGTGCCCGCAGGGTAACACTACACGCTTAGCTACCATTACTGGAGCAATGATGGGGATTGTAACTCCAGACACAGAGCCGAGCACGTGCCGTAACTTCAGATGTTCCCATGATCTCAGATGTAGGAAAACCCCCAATACAGGAGGAGAGGGTAAAGGTAACCCTGGCATCTCTTCATGGGAGATACCCTCTCCATAGTCATCTGTATATTAAAGGGGAAAAGCATCTGATTGCTGGGGGTCCGAGTGCTGGGACATCCACTGATCGTGAGAAAGGAGGGTCCTGGGAGAGATCTGACAGTCACGGCGACTCCATTTTGTCTGTATGGGACTGCTGGAGACGGGCGATCGGTGTACTCCACTATCTCCATCAGGCCCTTATAGAACGACTGGAGCGGCAGCCCCCATGGGACCCACAGCACGCTGTTCCCATTTCCTGTTGGCATGACCCATTTAAAGGGAACCTGTCACTGCCAAAATGCCCTCCATACCACCGGCAGTACCTCACAGCGGAAGTCATCCGGGTTCTAATGATGTCCTTGTCTAATTCATCCGATGGGCAGGACCGCTGTATGCAAATGAGGATATTGAAATTAACCTAGCCACGCCCCTTTCCGCCCGTTCGCTTTTGACCGATGGCCGTTCTTTTGCACCGTGAGCCCCAAGGTAGTGTATTTGGCTTTAGGGGCTCATTGCACAGGCAACGACTCCCGTATTCAGCAAGGCTCACTGCGCAGGCGCCGAAACCAAGACTGTACAATCTCCTGGGTGACTGCACGTAAGGAATAAACAACAAGGCCATCAGCCAAATGCGAACGGGCAGGAAGGGGGTGCGGCAAGGTTGTCTTCAACCGTCGAGGCCTTCAAGCTCCTCACCTGCATACAGATCCACTAGCCAAAGACATCATTAGAAACCAGACGACTTCAGCTGTGAGGTACTGCTGGCGGTTTACGGGCCCTTTCACACGACTGTGGAGCACGGTTCGGGGCGGTCCGTGAAAACCCGGACCGCGCTCCTTCTGAGGGCAGGAGCGCACGGCATCATTGGTTGCTATGACGCTGCCGCTGTACAAACTCGTATAGAGTGCGCTCCTGCCCTCAGAAGGAGCACGGTCCGGGTTTTCACGGACCGTCCCGAACCGTGCTTCACGGTCGTGTGAATGGGCCCTAAAGGGCGGTGAAAGGTTCCCTTTAAGGTCAGCAGCATTTAGTGTAACATAGGTGAGACGGGTTGTGATTTTAGGGACTTACCTGCAGCTGCAGAAAAGGGATGTTAAAAAACTTGTGCAAGTATTTTAGCCCAAAGCTATTCTTCATGGAAGACTCAGCGTATCGGATGTAGGAGGAACCGGGGCGCCTGTCGGGAGGAGCAGACAAGTGGTCACCTGGTGACACAGACTTCTGGGGCAGAGAGACACATGGACTTCACACAATTAGGCGATAATCTTATGGAGCCGCCGCTTTACTCTGACTATGGCCCCCAGGTCTTCCGTGTATTAGGTCATGCTAGAGGTGGGGCCTAACGTATTGCCCGTCAGTTTTACACAGACAGGAAATCATGACTTGGAATACCATGTGATCCCAGACCAAAGGATCCCAGCTTCTAGTCTGCAACTTCTTCTGCAAAAATGTTGCTGGAAAAAAGTTTTGAGACTCTGAAAGTGGCGCCCTAAAAATAATAATTTTTATTCTCAACTCCATTCCACCGATATCCGCTTTGTGTATGGCACCGAGACGACAACACGTACCCCTGGAGGGTAGGTTCTCTTAATCTTGCATCCTCCCTTTAGTGCCATTTAATCCCTTAAAGAAGAACTCCCGCCAAAAATGTTATTCCATGTCCTGCTAGAAATGTACACGATGTAATCTGTAGTGAATGTCATTTTCTTACCAGTAGCTGAATTTTTGAGTTATATCTCCCTGATGTTTCTCATCTGTGTCATGTGACCAGCAATCAGACTCACCAGATAACACAGCATCTTATGTGTGGACAGGAAGTCTAATTCTCTATGTATTCCTATGGGAGCCTCACTCTGAGTCTCATAGGAATGAATAGAGCAGTAACTGGCTTCCTGTCCTGGGTCAGTTGGAGGTCAGGGAGTTGGTCACATGACCCAGCTACAATAAGAAGAGAAGGGATAACTCATAAATACAGTCTCTAATAAGAAAATGACATTAACTACAGATTACATCATGCACCTTTCTAACAGGTCAGAGAATAAAAATGTTTGCGGGAATTCTTCTATAAGGACGGGGCCCATTTTCATTTTCCGTTCACACAGCCTTATCTTTTGTGGGACAAGTTGTATTTTTTTTAATGGCACCATTTAATTTACCATGTCTTGTATTGGAAAACTGGGATGAAATTGAAAAAAACCTCATAATTCCGCCAAGGTTATTTGGGATTTTATGTTACACCGTTTGCTGTTCAATACGACATCCTCGTTCTGCAGATCACGCGATTACGGCGACACAAAATATGTATCGTTTTCATTTTGATTTTCTGCTACTACTTTAAAAAAATAAATAAATTAAGAAATTTCTTCGGATCTCCATTTTCTGACTGCAGCAACTTTTGTTTTTATATTTCTGTCTACAGAGCTGTGAGGGCTTTTTTTTTTTAGCGGGATGAACTTTTATTGGTGCCATTTTTGAGGTATGTACAGGTTTTTGATCAGTTTTGTTCAATATTTTGGGGACAAGGTGAACACATTTTTTTTTCTGTTATGATGTTCACCACACAGGAAAAATATTTTTAGATTTTAATAGTTCAGGCATTTTTTTTCTGTCTTTTTGTACACAAACATGGAAGAGGATTCTTTACGGTAAGAGCAGTGAGACTATGAATTCTTTAGCAGTAAGAGCAGTGAGACTATGAATTCTTTACAGTAAGAGCAGTGAGACTATGGAACTTCTTTACAGTAAGAGCAGTGAGACTATGGACTCTTTACAGTAAGAGCAGTGAGACTATGGACTCTTTACTGTAAGGAGCAGTGAGAACTAATGGACTCTTTACCTGTAAGAGCAGTGAGACTATAGACTCTTTACTGTAAGAGCAGTGAGACTATGGACTCTTTACTGTAAGAGCAGTGAGACTATGGACTCTTTACTGTAAGAGCAGTGAGACTATGGACTCTTTACGGTAAGAGCAGTGAGACTATGGACTCTTACTGTAAGAGCAGTGAGACTAGACTCTTTACTGTAAGAGCAGTGAGACTATGGACTCTTTACGGTAAGAGCAGTGAGACTATGGATCTTTACGGTAAGAGCAGTGAGACTATGGACTCTTTACTGTAAGAGCAGCGGAGAACCTATGGACTCTTTACTGTAAGAGCAGTGAGACTATGGACTTCTTTACTGTAAGAGCAGTGAGACTATGGACTCTTTACTGTAAGAGCAGTGAGACTATGAATTCTTTACAGTAAGAGCAGTGAGACTATGGACTCTTTACTGTAAGAGCAGTGAGACTATGGACTCTTTACTGTAAGAGCAGTGAGACTAGACTAAGAGAGCAGTGAGACTACTGTGTAAGAGCTGATGAGAAGGCTTACTGTAAAGAGCTGACTACTCTTACTGAGCAGGACTAGAGTAAGAGCAGTGAGACTAAGTGACTATGGACTAAGAGTAGCAGCATACAGTGAGAGACTCTTTACTGTAGCAGTTTACTGTAAGAGCAGTGAGACTATGACTCTTTACTGTAGAGCAGTGAGACTATAGACTCTTTACTGGAGTGAGCAGTGAGCGGACTCTTCTACTGTAAGAGCAGTGAGCTATAGTGAGCAGTGAGACTATGTAGACTACTATGACAGTTACTTTACTCTAGAGTAAGCAGTATGAGAAGATAGGAGACTATTCTTTACTGTAAGACAGTGAGACTCTCTTTACTGTAAGAGCAGCAGTAAGAGCAGAGACTATGAATTTAAGTAAGAGACTTGAGAGACTGGAGAACTCTTACTGAGTAAGAGCAGTATCTGAGAGAGACTTTACTAGAGCAGTGAGACTATACCTTTACTTAGAGCAGTGAGACTATGACTCTTTACTGTAAGAGCAGTGAGACTATGAACTCTTTACTGTAAGAGCTAGTGAGACTATAGAACTCTTTACCTGTAAGAGCAGTGAGACAGGAAAGAACAGTGAGACTATAGAACTCTTTACTGTAAGAGCAGTGAGACTATAGAACTCTTTACTGTAAGAGCAGTGAGAAGAGCAGTATAGAACTTCTTTACTGTAAGAGCAGTGAGACTATAGAACTCTGAGACTATACTGTAAGAGCAGTGAGACTATGGACTCTTTACTGTAAGAGCAGTGAGACTATGGACTCTTTACTGTAAGAGCAGTGAGACTATGGACTCTTTACTGTAAGAGCAGTGAGACTATGGACTCTTTACTGTAGAGCAGTGAGACTTATGGACTCTTTACTGTAAGAGCAGTTAGACTATGGACTCTTTACTGTGAGAGCAGTTAGACTATGGACTCTTTACTGTGAGAGCAGTTAGACTATGGACTCTACTGTAAGAGCAGTGAGACTATGGACTCTTTACTGTAAGAGCAGTGAGACTATGGACTCTTTACTGTAAGAGCAGTGAGACTATGGGACTCTTTACTGTAAGAGCAGTGAGACTATGGACTCTTTACTGTAAGAGCAGTGAGACTATGGACTCTTTACTGTAAGAGCAGTGAGACTATAGAACTCTTTACTGTAAGAACAGTGAGACTATAGATTCTTTACTGTAAGAGCAGTGAGACTATAGATTCTTTACTGTAAGAACAGTGAGACTATAGAACTCTTTACTGTAAGAGCAGTGAGACTATGGACTCTTTACTGTAAGAGCAGTGAGACTATAGAACTCTTTACTGTAAGAGCAGTGAGACCATGGACTCTTTACTGTAAGAGCAGTGAGACTATAGATTCTTTACTGTAAGAGCAGTGAGACTATAGAACTATTTACTGTAAGAACAGTGAGACTATAGAACTCTTTACTGTAAGAGCAGTGAGACTATAGAACTCTTTACTGTAAGAGCAGTGAGACTATAGAACTCTTTACGGTAAGAGCAGTGAGACTATGGACTCTTTACGGTAAGAGCAGTGAGACTATGGACTCTTTACTGTAAGAGCAGTGAGACTATGGACTCTTTACTGTAAGAGCAGTGAGACTATGGACTCTTTACAGTAAGAGCAGTGAGACTATGGACTCTTTACTGTAAGAGCAGTGAGACTATGGACTCTTTACTGTAAGAGCAGTGAGACTATGGACTCTTTACGGTAAGAGCAGTGAGACTATGGAACTTTCTCCCTGAGGAGGTGGTGATGGTAAGTTCACTATAAGATCAGGAGGGGCCTGGATGTATTTCTGGAGGTAATAATATTACAGGTTATACTTACTAGAGAGGGGTCATTGATCCAGGGAGTTATTCTGATGCCTGATTGGAGTCGGGAAGAAATTTTTTCCCCCTGAAGTGGTGAAAATTGGCTTCTACCTCACAGGGTTTTTTTTGCCTTCCTCTGGAGGAAGCCTGCAGGATAACAGGAGAACTGGATGGACAGAGGGCTTTTTCCGGCCTTATAAACTAATTTACTATATTATTTTGGGACGTGGCGGTGCCTGTTATGTTTAATTTTTTTTATGATTCATGTTTATATGTAAAATTTGGAAAGGGGGTGATTTGAATTAACTTTTTTTTTTTTAACTTTCTCCACAGAAACTTTACGTCCCCTTAGTAGACTGGAACCTGCAATCTTCTGATCACTTGTCCTACAGGCCGCAATAGACTAGAATAGAATACTATTGCGATCTATGGGATTCTGAGACACTGGCAGTTAACCGTGACAGGGGTGGGCACCTTCAGAAGGCCCCCGGGTGTTATGGTAACCGATCGGAGCCTCGTGATTTCACTATAGGAGCTCAGATCGGCCCTCATCCCACAGATGCGGAGGTCCATATTGACTGCGGCATCTAAGGGTTTAAAAGACCGGGTTCAATGTCACTGCCGATCCCGGCCATTGTGGTCCAGTGCAGGCTGTATTATCCAACCAGCACCTGCCACATATGGAGCGGGCTTAGCTCGGAAACAACCCCCTAAGCATAATTACGTACATTTACGTGATTTTAAGGGGTTGAAAAGGGCTGTCCGAGTGTTTAGTACTGATGATCTACCCTCGGTATCTGATCGGTGGGGATCTGACTCCCTGCGCCCCCACCCATCAGCTGTTTAAGGTCATCACTGCGCTCCCAGAGCCTCTTCCTAGCCCAGTGACGTCATGTTCGTCGGTCACATGACCTGGGGCAGTCCAGTCCCATTGAAGTGAAGGAGCCTGAGCTGCAATACCAATAACCGCCACTACCCAATGGGCAGCGCTGTGCTTGGTAAGCTGCAAGGAGACCGTGGCACTCGCCGCAGCTGAACAGTGAGGGTGCCAGGCACGGATCACATACTGATGAGCTATCCTTTAACACTTTCAGTTCCGCTCATGGTGATACAGGACACACATGATATACAATGGTCACAGGTCTTATTACTCACCGGTTCAGGCTCTGTATAAAGTCTCGCACGTCGTCAGGCAGGATGACCCTGTGCTCTCCCATATCTCGATGGTTTCCGAGCACGCACACAGGCACGTGGCTGGGGACCTTCGGCAGCTCCCGTGTGATGTAAGTAAAAGTCCTGAAACCCAAAAGAAACCAAAGTGTCAGCTCTACACCGAGAACTCCCCTCTGGCCCCTCCATTCATCTTGCTGCCCGTTCCCATCTTCCAGGCATTGATGGATGACGGCAAAGGAAGGAATCTGCAAATAAGGCAGTAATCCTCCAGTCACCCCCAAAGCTTTCAGAAGACGACCGTCAGCAAAACAAGGATGATACAACAAAGCATCACATAATGGAACGAGCATAGAGAATAGCGGATGTGTATTAGTGCCAGACGGGCGCCTAGTTCTGCCAAATCTACGGCAGTGCAGGAGCCAGCAGCCCTGACATAACATAAGGAGATACTTACCACTGCTTAGTGATGTCAAACATCATGATTACCCCATTGCAGTTCTTATAGACGTCCAGAAACTCTGCATCCAGGGCCAGGTCGGAGTCAGTCTTTAAAAGAAATTTTGAGAAAAAAATAAATTAATTAAAAAAATCAATAAAGATCATGATTTTCTGGTACGTTCTCCATTCACAGCAAAAGCGAGAATTCTTGAAATGTGACTGGAGTCCATCTGGGACCAGACATCATGTGACCTAGCCGTCTTGGGAATGCACACAACGCCTTATGCACCGTGCATAAGAAACTAGCAGAACAGTGAATGCAGCTCTGGATGTGACTGGAGTAGACACACGTTTGGTAGACCCCGGCTTTATTTTGGGAGTGAGATGCTCCACTGTAGCGTGTTGTCCGCCCTCATTCATCATAACCGACATTAACCTCTCACATCAATGGTACCTGTGCAGACAGCCTATTACACCTTATATACCCACCGAGGGATATGTGTGCAGACAGCCTATCACATCTTTATATACCCCACCGAGGGATATGCTGTGCAGACAGCCCACTTAATCCCAGGATTGCAAAATCCCTTATATACCTACACCGAGGATATGTGTGCAGAGGCAGCCTATCACATCCTATATATACCCACCGAGGGATATTGTGTGCAGACAGCCTAATCACCACCTTATATACCCACCGAGGGATATGTTGCAGACACGCCTATCACACCGTATATACCCACCGAGGGATATGTGTGCAGACAGCCTATCACGATCTTATATACCCACCGAGGGATATGTGTGCAGACAGCCTATCACATCTTATATACCCACCGAGGGATATGTGTGCAGACAGCCTATCACATCCTTATATACCCACCGAGGGATATGTGTGCAGACAGCCTATCACATCTTATATACCCACCGAGGATATGTGTGCAGACAGCCTATCACATCTTTATACCCACCGAGGGATATGTGTGCAGACAGCCTATCACATCTTATATACCCACCGAGGGATATGTGTGCAGACAGCCTATCACATCTTATATACCACCGAGGATATGTGTGCAGACAGCCTATCACATCCTTATATACCCACCGAGGGATATGTGTGCAGACAGCCTATCACATCTTATATACCCACCGAGGGATATGTGTGCAGACAGCCTATCACACCTTATATACCCACCGAGGATATGTGTGCAGACAGCCAATCACATCTTATCATACCCACCGAGGGATATGTGTGCAGACAGCCTATCACATCCTTATATACCCACCGAGGGGATATGTGTGCAGACAGCCTATCACACCTTATATACCCACCGAGGGATATGTGTGTGCAGACAGCCTATCACACCTTATATACCCACCGAGGGATATGTGTGCAGACAGCCTATCACATCTTATATACCCACCGAGGGATATGTGTGCAGACAGCCTATCACACTTATATACCCACCGAGGGATATGTGTGCAGACAGCCTATCACACCTTATATACCCACCGAGGGATATGTGTGCAGACAGCCTATCACACCTTATATACCCACCGAGGGATATGTGTGCAGACAGCCTATCACACTTATATACCCACCGAGGGATATGTGTGCAGACAGCCTATCAACCTTATATACCACCGAGGGATATGTGTGCAGACAGCCTATCACACCTTATATACCCACCGAGGGATATGTGTGCAGACAGCCTATCACACCTTATATAACCCACCGAGGGATATGTGTGCAGACAGCCTATCACACCTTATATACCCACAGAGGGATATGTGTGCAGACAGCCTATCACACACCTTATATACCCACCGAGGGATATGTGTGCAGACAGCCTATCACACCTTATATACCCACCGAGGGATATGTGGTGCAGACAGCCTATCACACCTTATATACCCACTGAGGGATATGTGTGCAGACAGCCTATCACATCTTATATACCCACCGAGGGATATGTGTGCAGACAGCCTATCACATCTTATATACCCACCGAGGGATATGTGTGCAGACAGCCTATCACACCTTATATACCCACCGAGGGATATGTGTGCAGACAGCCTATCACACCTTATATACCACCGAGGGATATGTGTGCAGACAGCCTATCACACCTTATATACCCACCGAGGGATATGTGTGCAGACAGCCTATCACACCTTATATACCCACCGAGGGATATGTGTGCAGACAGCCTATCACACCTTATATACCCACCGAGGGATATGTGTGCAGACAGCCTATCACACCCTTATATACCCACCGAGGGATATGTGTGCAGACAGCTATCACACCTTATATACCCACCGAGGGATATGTGTGCAGACAGCCTATCACACCTTATATACCCACCGAGGGATATGTGTGCAGACAGCCTATCACACCTATATACCCACGAGGATTGTGTGCAGAAGCCTATCACACCCCTTATATACCCACGAGGGATATGTGTGCAGACAGCCTATCACACCTTATATACCCACTGAGGGATATGTGTGCAGACAGCCTATCACACCTTATATACCACCGAGGGATATGTGTGCAGACAGCCTATCACACCTTATATACCCACCGAGGGATATGTGTGCAGACAGCCTATCACACCTTATATACCCACCGAGGGATATGTGTGCAGACAGCCTATCACACCTTATATACCCACCGAGGGATATGTGTGGCAGACAGCCTATCACACCTTATATACCCACCGAGGGATATGTGTGCAGACAGCCTATCACACCCCTTATATACCCACCGAGGGATATGTGTGCAGACAGCCTATCACACCTTATATACCCACCGAGGGATATGTGTGCAGACAGCCTATCACACCTTATATACCCACTGAGGGATATGTGTACAGACAGCCTATCACACATCTTATATACCCACCGAGGGATATGTGTGCAGACAGCCTATCACATCTTAGTGAAGGCAGTGGTCAGAATAATGGGACTCGATGGTGTACTTGCAATACTTAACAGTGAAGCCTGACGAACGCATTGAGTTTCTCACCTCCTGGGGCTCATTTTCCAGTTTCAAGGAGCTCTCGCCTCTCTTCTTGCCTTTACCTACAGAGCAATGAAAAGTATTACACACAAAGTCTATGTAAGTGCATTATGTTATTATATAGGATATGCTATAACCTCGGTATAAAAAGACTTAAGTGGAACTGTAACCCCCAGGGCTCATTGCATTGTTAATTTGATCTGCGTGGCCTGTTCTCCATGCTTTACACTGCAACCCTACCCTTCATTACAGCGTGGATAGAATGACTTAATGACAAGCAATATGCTACCTATTATACACATGCTGAAGAGAAAGGCCAATAGCCATACACTAGAGACTGCACACAGGAGTGCGGATATGGGCTACGAGCTCTAATAAGCACCAGTAGAACTTACCTTTATCCACCACGTCCCAAACCTCCACCTTCACTATGTCGTCAGTGGCTGCAAAATCAAACATAAAATCTGTTGCACTGCAGGCTATGACGTATGGGTGTTTATACAGCGTTTTAGGGCTGAGGAGAGCGGGAAAAAAACAACCTCTTTGAGCTTTTATCAGGAGTGGTGTGAATATAAAGTTTTATTCTGCTCCTATGAGTGCCCAGGAGGCGGGGCTTCACTGTGATCACAATAAAACTTTATGCAGAATAAAACTTTATATGCACACTACTCCTGATAAAAAAAGCTATGTCAGTTCTGCTCTCCTCAGTCCCTGGTGTTGTCAGCAGCTCAGTCAAACCTGCTGACAGACTCCCTTTAATGAGACTGCCAGATAAAAGAGAGCAGCACATATAAGAGACATCAGTCAGGAGGAGCGTGTACAGTAAGGGTAGACAGGAGACCTCTTACTCTTGTAGTTCCAGTGTATACTGGTGACCTGGATCTCCTGAGTGGGAATGTATTCTTCCACAAACTTCTTCCCCTGCAGCCGATGCCACAGCGTGGTCTTCCCGGTGTTCCTGTCGCCCCGGATGACAATTTTCACTAGAAAACAAAGAGGGTTTTATCCATTTTAACTCAAGTTCTCCTGTAATCACTGCATAAAAACGTCCTGCAACTTTCAAACTTACATTGTTCTTCAAACCTTCAACATTTCAAGATCCCTGCTTACTGTCAGTGAATGAGAACATTGAAGGCTCATGTTCAAAGGCTGACTACAAGGCCTGATATAGCCTTGCAACAGAGCTGCATGGTCCGCTACCACGCGTCAGTCTAGTCACTCGGCCGCTACCACGCGTCAGTCTAGTCACTCGGCCGCTACACGCGTCAGTCTAGTCACTCGGCCGCTACCACGCGTCAGTCTAGTCACTCGGCCGCTACCACGCGTCAGTCTAGTCACTCGGCCGCTACCACGCGTCAGTCTAGTCACTCGGCCGCTACCACGCGTCAGTCTAGTCACTCGGCCGCTACCACGCGTCAGTCTAGTCACTCGGCCGCTACCACGCGTCAGTCTAGTCACTCGGCCGCTACCACGCGTCAGTCTAGTCACTCGCCGCTACCCCGTACCACGCGTCAGTCTAGTCACTCAGGCCGCTACCACGCGTCAGTCTAGTCACTCAGCCGCTACCACCGCTACGCGTCAGTCTAGTCACTCGGCCGCTACCACGCGTCAGTCTAGTCACTCGCCGCCGTACCACGCGTCAGTCTAGTCACTCGGCCGCTACCAGCGTCAGTCTAGTCACTCGGCCGTACCACGTCAGTCTAGTCACTCGGCCTCTACCACGTCAGTCTAGTCACTCAAGCCTCTACCACGTCAGTCTAGTCACTCGGCCTCTACCACGTCAGTCTAGTCACTCAGCCGCTACCACGTCAGTCTAGTCACTCAGCCGCTACCACGCGTCAGTCTAGTCACTCGGCCGCTACCACATGTCAGTTTAGTCACTCGCCCGCCTCGAGTTGTCAGTCTAGTCACTCATGTGATGCGAACTCAGCAGCACAAAGACTTTGCCTGAAGCTTGCGGGTCACACAGGTTACAACAGGCGGCAGGAAATTCTGGGGAATCTGACATTGTGGTTTTCCTGCAATTCCAAGTTCAGATAGCGAGACTGTAAATCTGGTTTTCAGCCACAGTGACCACGGCATGAAGGAACTGCAAGCCCTTTCTTGGCAGACAGCAATTGCATTGCAAGGAACTACTTGTTAAGCGATTTCCCAATCTAACGACTGACGCGCCTTCACATCAGTGCTCTGGGATGGTGGCGGCTCCGGCACCTCTTCTATATTTACCCTGTCGGAGGGCGTCTCCGGCAGCGCGCGTCATTCCTTTCATTTTTCCATGCTTAGTCTTGCTCTGTGTACACGTGGATATTTGCTCCTAAGGGCGAGGATCTTTTGGAGCGTAGTGAATGGGACCAGACTGTCGCTCTACGCACTGCCACCACGAAGAAGGACGATAAGGGGTATTCCGGCCCGTAGGAAAGGGATAACTATTAGGCTTCAATTACACGACCGTATGTCGTGAAAAAACTAACCATTTATTTTTCCATTTTTTTTGCGGATCCATTGTAACAATGCCTATCCTTGTCAGCAAATCGGACAAGAATAGGACATGTTCTATCTCTTTTGCGGAACGGAAATACAGACATATGGAAACGGAATGCACACGGAGTACCTTCTGTTTTTTTTTTTTTTGCGGACCCATTGAAATGAATGGTTCCGCAAAAAAAACCAAAAAACGGAACGGACGCTGAAACAAAATACGGTCGTGTGAATGAAGCCTTAGATTGGTGGGGGTCCTACTGCTGGGACCCCATCGATCCCTACAGGAGCCCACGTGCGAGCGGCCGCTCCAGTCATTTCTATGGGGATTCCGGAGATCGCCGAGTACAGCGCTCATCTATCTCCTGAACTCCCATAGAAATGAATGGAGCGACGGTCCAATGGGACCGCCACCGATCTGTTATCCCCGGAATACCCCTTTAAAGCTTTCCCTGCTTCCCCAGATCAGAGGGGCTGCAGATAACTCAGCATCTCCTTTGCTTTATCTTCTGCAGCTCTTCGTCTGGTCTCCAATCCCTTCCAGAGCTGCCCCCAAACACTTACTCTGCAGTGTTGCATTCTGGGAGATGCGGTTTAGCAGATGCATTAGACGACTACTCCTTTTTGAGCCTCTCGGGTTTCTTGGTGTCAGATTTCCCCATGAACAGGCCTCTGTGTTCTGTGGTCACATGCAGACCATGAGGGTCTCCGCCAATCACTTTCAGGCCACATTCCGGCTTTCGGCGCTGTATCGTCATACTGTTACCATATCGTACCCTGCGTCCTGTGACCGTGTAACTGCAGGGCTGAAATACAGCCGTGTATTATGTACATGTGATCTGGACTGTCTGATCCTACAGGCAGGAGGCTGGGCCCTGAACTGAGGGGGCGCCGCACCGTGTGACCCTCCTCCTCAATGATACAATCATGTGAATGGTGCCCTGAGGGGAGATCAGTTCTGGGAATCATACAAATTACACAGAACTGCAGCCCCCTCGTTTCCATATGGGGCCCCAGTGGTAGGACCCCCACCAATCTGATAGTTATCCTGAGGATTGGGGATAATGTCTTGTATAACCGGAATACCCCTTTAATCTGCGGTGGGAGTGAGGGTGACAGATGAGGATGTGTCACAGAACACGTAACATGAGCAAGAACAGATGAAAGATACAGGAACTGAAAAAACAGGCATGTAGAGGAGGGAGTGACACGAGAACATGTTTAAAACAAGGGGTGATATATGAGACCAGAAAGGTGACTTATGAGAACACGTATGTAGAGAAGGAGGCGATGCAGGAGAACACGTATGTAGAGAAGGAGGCGATGCAGGAGAACACGTATGTAGAGAAGGAGGCGATGCATGAAGAAACACGTATGTAGAGAAGGAGGCGATGCAGGAGAACACGTATGTAGAGAAGGAGGCGATGCAGGAGAACACGTATGTAGAGAAGGAGGCGATGCAGGAGAACACGTATGTAGAGAAGGAGGCGATGCAGGAGAACACGTATGTAGAGAAGGAGGCGATGCAGGAGAACACGTATGTAGAGAAGGAGGCGATGCAGGAGAACACGTATGTAGAGAAGGAGGCGATACAGGAGAACACGTATGTAGAGAAGGAGGCGATGCATGAGAACACGTATGTTCAGGAAGGTGATGCATGAGAACACGTATGTTCAGGAAGGTGATGCATGAGAACACGTATGTTCAGAAAGAGGTGATGCATGAGAACACGTATGTTCAGAAAGAGGTGATGCATGAGAACACGTATGTTCAGGAAGAGGTGATGCATGAGAACACGTATGTTCAGGAAGAGGTGATGCATGAACAGAAAGAGGTGATGCATGAGAACACGTATGTTCAGGAAGAGGTGATGCATGAGAAACACGTATGTTCAGGAAGAGGTGATGCATGAGAACACGTATGTTTCAGGAAGAGGTGATGCATGAGAACACGTATGTTCAGGAAGAGGTGATGCGATGAGAAACACGTATGTTCAGGAAGAGGTGATGCATGAGAACACGTATGTTCAGGAAGAGGTGATGCATGAAGAACACGTATGTTCAGGAAGAGGTGATGCATGAGAACACGTATGTTCAGGAAGAGGTGATGCATGAGAACACGTATGTTCAGGAAGAGGTGATGCATGAGAACACGTATGTTCAGGAAGAGGTGATGCATGAGAACACGTATGTTCAGGAAGAGGTGATGCATGAGAACACGTATGTTCAGAGGTGATGCATGAGAACACGTATGTTTCAGGAAGAGGTGATGCATGAGAAACACGTATGTTCAGGAAGAGGTGATGCATGAGAACACGTATGTTCAGGAAGAGGTGATGCATGAGAACACGTATGTTCAGGAAGAGGTGATGCATGAGAACACGTATGTTCAGGAAGAGGTGATGCATGAGAACACGTATGTTCAGGAGGTGATGCATGAGAACACGTATGTTTAGGAAGGTGATGCATGAGAACACGTATGTTTAGGAAGGTGATGCATGAGAACACGTATGTTCAGGAAGGTGATGCATGAGAACACGTATGTTCAGGAAGGTGATGCATGAGAACACGTATGTTCAGGAAGGTGATGCATGAGAACACGTATGTGGGTGCGGACATGCATACTCACTATTATACTGCACCCCCTTGGCGAACCTCCTCTGCAGGGCCTGGTTCATGGACTGCAGGCCGGCGGGGATGTTCTTGTCTCGTAGATTCGGGACGTCCGACCCCACAAGTTTCTTCAGCGCTGAGAACATCTTGACCTCGGTGAAGGGGGGGGCGCCCGACCAATCAGGAGGAGGACGTCAATGTGACACGTCTTGGTAAATATCAGAGAGGAGATGGGTGGAGGATCATAGGGGGCACACCGGACATCACCAGCCGCAGGACGCCATCACCGACCGCGTCCAAAAACACTAGAACACACGAGACGTCAGGAGGGGCCCACAGTCTGCGCTGACACCCGCCTCACAGCTCCTAGGGGGAGGAAAAGCTGGGTGACTACCAACATGGCCTCCACGGTCACCCACCTCTCCCTGAATGGCAGATCTGCTGAGCTACACACTACTGGGCAGAGCTGCGTGACTGCCGTGCACACGCTTCATACATGTGACCAACACGTCAGAATCGCATGGAGTAGCCGTGTAACGAAACCCCCCCTCACTGCATGTGGCCATGTGACCCACAGCAACCAATCACATTGCTTCTGCTGCAGCTTGGAAAATGAAAGTGTAGCTGTGATTGGCTGCTGTGGAGAGAGCGGAAGAGGAGACTGTATGCAGGACAGCGAGGAGAACATGTATGTAGTACACAGGGTGATGTATGAGGACATGTATGTGGTGGAGGGGCTGATGTATAAGGACACGTATGTAGTATACAAGGTGATGTATGAGGACATGTATGTACAGGGTAATGTATGAGGACATGTATGTACAGGGTAATGTATGAGGACACGTATGTACAGGGTAATGTATGAGGACACGTATGTACAGGGTAATGTAGTGAGGACACGTATGTACAGGGTAATGTGTGAGGACACGTATTGTACAGGGTAATGTATGAGGACACGTATGTACAGGGTAAACTTGTATGATGGACACGTATGTACAGGGTAATGTATGAGGACACGTATGTACAGGGTAATGTATGAGGACACGTATGTACAGGGTAATGTATGAGGACACGTATGTACAGGGTAATGTATGAGGACACGTATGTACAGGGTAATGTATGAGGACACGTATGTACAGGGTAAATGTATGAGGGACACGTATGTACAGCGGTAATGTATGAGGACACGTACGTACAGGGTAATGTGTGAGGACACTAGTACAGGGTAATGGTGCGAGGACACGCTACGTACAGGGGTAAATGTGCGAGGACACGTACGTACAGGGTAATGTGCGAGGACACGTATGTACAGCGGGTAATGTGCGAGGACACGTATGTACAGGGGTAATGTGCGAGGACACGTATGTACGGGGTAATGTGCGAGACACGTATGTACGGGGTAATGTGCGAGGACACGTATGTACGGGGTAATGTGCGAGGACACGTATGTACAGGGTAATGTGTGAGGACACGTATGTACAGGGTAATGTGTGAGGACACGTATGTACAGGGTAATGGTGTGAGGACACGTATGTACAGGGTAATGTGTGAGGACACGTATGTACAGGGGTAATGTGTGAGGACACGTATGTACAGGGTAATGTGTGAGGACACGTATGTACAGGGTAATGTGTGAGGACACGTATGTACAGGGTAATGTATGAGGACACGTATGTACAGGGTAATGTATGAGGACATGTATGTACAGGGTAATGTATGAGGGACATGTAATGTAGCAGCGGGTAATGTATGAGGACATGTATGTACAGGGTAATGTATGAGGACACGTATGTACAGGGTAATGTATGAGGACAGGTATGTACAGGGTAATGTATGAGGACAGGTATGTACAGGGTAATGTATGAGGACAGGTATGTACAGGGTAATGTATGAGGACAGGTATGTACAGGGTAATGTATGAGGACAGGTATGTACAGGGTAATGTATGAGGACATGTATGTAGTATACAGGGTGGTGTACGAGGACATGTATGTATGGGGTGATGTATGAGGACATGTATGTACAGGGTAAATGTATGAGGACATATATGTACAGGGTAATGTATGAGGACATATATGTACAGGGTAATGTATGAGGACATGTAGTATACAGGGTGGTGTACGAGGACATGTATGTATGGGGTGATGTATGAGGACATGTATGTACAGGGTAATGTATGAGGACATATATGTACAGGGTAATGTATGAGGACATATATGTACAGGGTAATGTATGAGGACATGTAGTATACAGGGTGGTGTACGAGGACATGTATGTATGGGGTGATGTATGAGGACACGTATGTAGGGGGCGGGGTGACGCGGATGTGGGGAATGTGACAGCTGGCTGTGGTATCCCCCGTCCTGCCTCCCCCGTCCAGATGCGGATGTCTCAGCCTCCAGAAACGGAGCCTCTAAAACCCGCACCCTCCCCTCCAGGTCACCCCAAAACCCGCTCACCCCAGTTTCCCCAGCCTAACCCCGAGGAACGCTGCCTTACTCTTTCCCTCTCGCTCCCAGCCAGCTCTGCAGCGCCGCCATATTCCTTCCTCCTCCCGGGAGCTTCAATAGGGTGGAGCCTCTGCAGCTGCTACGGCGCCGGGAGGGGTCAGACGCCTCAGAAAGCGAAGCTGCTGTTGTGGCGGGGGGACGCATGCGCAGAGCGTACACTCCGACTAGCGCGCCAAGTGGACTCTTTGGAGAGAGTCAGGCAGTGTGTGTTCGCCGCCTGAGAGAAAGTGATAGGAAAGACTCCAGAAAACGTAAGACATCTATCTCATACCTCCCAAGTGCCCCTCTTTTCGACCCATGTCCCTCTTTTAATGTCCCTCTTTTTGACCTGGAGAATTAATGCATAAATGTGCATTAATAAATTTACTAAATTGTTCCTTACTAAAGTGTCTATACTTATAAATTAGATCAGAACTTCATTATTTGGTGTAATTTGGACCTTAAAAATATCTATAATCTGATGATTTATGTGCTAATATTTATATGGACAATGAAGCGCAAGAAATAAAATTGCTGCAGGGGCTCCAGAAATTATGCTTTGGGCGGAGTTAGAGGCGTGGCCTAGTATGAAAAAACCTGCTGTGATGCGCGGGGCACACATTGTCCCTCTTTGCAATTTTCAAAGGTTGGGAGGTATGTCTATGGGGTTGTCTGAATACAGACCAGACAGGTGTATTGTCAGCAGTATGACTCCATGAGAGGTCTCCTCATGAACTATGTCACAAAAATGTCATGGTTTGTAGGAATGTGGAGAAATTCTGTCATCAGAAAGTGAGAAGACCGTGAACTGTACATTAACCGTGTTAATATCGTCCGTCTGGGCAGAGATCTCATGGAAGGAAGTGATTGGCCCACAGCCTGAGGCTGCACTACTGAGACAACCCCTATGTAAAGCCTGTAAGGTGCTGGGTTATCAGGAATCACTATTGATGTCCGTGTGTATGTGCCGCTCTTCACACCAGGCAGGTTGTGGAATCGCGCCGTGTACCCGCGGTGCCAGCGACGTCCATATCTGGGGGGTAGACATAAATTGTCTAATGAATTCAGCTTTTTGTGCCGCGTAGAAGCGTCCATTACGGGGAGATGTCACATGACTGCAGCGACCAATGATGTCTGCCAGACATGACGGCACTATGGCTGAAACGTCACCACAGCGATTGGACGTCGCAAGCGGGAATAAGGAGAGGACCCGGAAAGGTGCGTATATCTGTAACAGTATCGCCCCTTCTCTGACCCGTCATGGATGCCACAAGACCTCTGAGGTGTCCTATGTCGTCCACGTGATGTTACATGATTCTTTAGAACAGTCCTCCTTCTTCCCATAGTGCGACTGGTGCCATCTCTTCCCCAGGTAAGTGATACACACACCTAGACATCAATATAACGTAACATAATTCCTCAGACAAGGCATTCTTCTTCCCATAGTGCACCTGGTGTCATCTCTTCTCCGAGTAAGTGACACACACATACCAGGCCGTCCTTATGATGTAACCTGATTCATCAGACCAGGCCCGCTTCTTCCCATCGTGCACCTGGTGCCATCTCTTCTCCAGGTAAGTGACACACACATACCTGGCCGTCCTTATGATGTAACCTGATTCATCAGACCAGGCCGCCTTCTTCTCATAGTGCACCTGGTGCCATTTCTTCTCCTGGTAAGTAACACACACACACACACACACATACCTTGCCGTCCTTATGATGTAACCTGATTCCTCAGACGAGGCATTTTTCTTCCCATAGTGCACCTGGTGCCATCTCTTCTGCGGGTAAGTAACACACACACACACACACACATACCTGGCCGTCCTTATGATGTAACCTGATTCCTCAGACGAGGCATTTTTCTTCCCATAGTGCACCTGGTGGCAATCTCTTCTGCGGGTAAGTAACACACACACACACACACACACATACCTGGCCGTCCTTATGATGTAACCTGATTCCTCAGACGAGGCATTTTTCTTCCCATAGTGCACCTGGTGCCATCTCTTCTGCGGGTAAGTGACACACACATACCCGGCCGTCCTTATGATGTAACCTGATTCATCAGACCAGGCCGCCTTCTTCACCTGGTGCCATCTCTTCTCCAGGTAAGTAACACACACCTGTGCCGTCTGATGTCTCTCACCTGTCAGTGGTGTATGATATGCCTGTGTACGTAACACTATATTAACTTCCGGGGCGGACTGGGAACTTATCAAGACCCGAATGTTCTGCGCCTGCGCTGCTGGAGGCGTCAGAGGTGCAGGCGTCCTCATAAATTACCAAAATTTCCGCTTTATAAGAAGGCAGTGCGTCTTCTAAAGCGAATATTAGTGAGCGCTTTCGTTATGGAGGCACTCCTCAGTATCCAGGAGGTGCGGGGAGTGAATTGCTGTACTCGCTGCTCCCTGCTCTTTACCTGACTGTACAGCATCAGGACGTAGTTCGTACTCTTAAAGGCGTATTCCCATCTTAGACAATGGGGGCATATCGCTGGGATATATTGTCTTATAGGTGTGGGTCCTGCACCTATATCGAGAACGGAGAGGGGAGCGCTGCGCCTGGAGGACCCCGGGAGCGCACAGCGCATGTGCGGCCACCGCTCCCATTCATTTCTATGTAGCCGACACTTTGGGGGCTCCGTTCTTGATATAGGTGTGGGTCCCAGCGGTGTGACCTGCACCTATAAGACAATATGTCCTAGTGGTGTGCCCCCATTGTCTACGATTGGAACGAGCACTGTAGCGCTCGGATCCCCTGCGCTCACATGGGCGCAGCCATCCGGATCCATTCTCCTCACCGGATGGATCCGGATGCCTGCGCCCATTCGAGCGCAGGGGATCCGAGCAGTACAGTGCTCGTTACGAGCACGTTCGCTCAACTCTAGACCTGATGTATGCAGTCAGGACAGTACAGCGCGGGCCGGAGAGGAGCGGTGACTGCAGAGAGGCGGCAGAGCAGGAGAGGAGCGGTGACTGCAGAGAGGCGGCAGAGCAGGAGAGGAGCGGTGACTGCAGAGAGGCGGCAGAGCAGGAGAGGAGCGGTGACTGCAGAGAGGCGGCAGAGCAGGAGAGGAGCGGTGACTGCAGAGAGGCGGCAGAGCAGGAGAGGAGCGGTGACTGCAGAGAGGCGGCAGAGCAGGAGAGGCAAGTTAATGGATTTATTTTGTCTCTGATGGGGGTCTGATCTCAGTTCTAACATGGGGGGTCTGATCTGATGTGGGGGTCTAATCTGAGGTCTGACAGGGGGTCTGATCTGATGTGGGGGTCTAATCTGAGGTCTGACAGGGGGGTCTGATCTGATGTGGGGGTCTAATCTGAGGTCTGACAGGGGGGTCTGATGTGGGGGTCTAATCTCACGTCTGACATGGGGGGTCCTGATGTGGGGGGTCTAATCTGAGGTCTGACATGGGGGGTCTGATCTGATGTGGGGTCTAATCAGGTCTGACATGGGGGAGTCTGATCTGATGTGGGGGTCTAATCTGAGGTCTGACAGGGGGGTCTGATGTGGGGGTCTAATCTGAGGTCTGACATGGGGGGTCTGATCTGATGTGGGGTCTAATCAGGTCTGACATGGGGGGTCTGATCTGATGTGGGGTCTAATCTCAGGTCTGACATGGGGGGTCTGATCTGATGTGGGGGTCTAATCTCACGTCTGACATGGGGTCTGATCTGATGTGGGGGTCTAATCTCAGGTCTGACATGGGGGGTCTGATCTGATGTGGGGTCTAATCTCACGTCTGACAGGGGGGTCTGATCTGATGTGGGGGTCTAATCTGAGGTCTGACATGGGGGGGTCTGATCTGATGTGGGGGTCTAATCTGAGGTCTGACATGGGGGGGTCTGATCTGATGTGGGGGTCTAATCTCAGGTCTGACATGGGGGGTCTGATCTGATGTGGGGTCTAATCTCAGGTCTGACATGGGGGGGTCTGATCTGATGGGGGGTCTAATCTCAGGTCTGACATGGGGGGGTCTGATCTGATGTGGGGTCTAATCTCAGGTCTGACATGGGGGGTCTGATCTGATGTGGGGGGTCTAATCTCAGGTCTGACATGGGGGGTCTGATCTGATGTGGGGTCTAATCTCACGTCTGACATGGGGTCTGATCTGATGTGGGGGTCTAATCTGAGGTCTGACAGGGGGGTCTGATCTGATGTGGGGTCTAATCTGAGGTCTGACATGGGGGGTCTGATCTGATGTGGGGGGTCTAATCTCACGTCTGACATGGGGTCTGATCTGATGTGGGGTCTAATCTGAGGTCTGACAGGGGGGTCTGATCTGATGTGGGGGTCTAATCTGAGGTCTGACATGGGGGTCTGATCTGATGTGGGGGTCTAATCTGAGGTCTGACATGGGGGGGTCTGATCTGATGTGGGGGTCCTAATCTCACGTTTGACATGGGGTCTGATCTGATGTGGGGGTCTAATCTGAGGTCTGACAGGGGGGTCTGATCTGATGTGGGGTCTAATCTGAGGTCTGACATGGGGGGTCTGATCTGATGTGGGGGTCTAATCTGAGGTCTGACATGGGGGGTCTGATCTGATGTGGGGTCTAATCTGAGTCTGACATGTGGGGGTCTGATCTGATGTGGGGGTCTGATCTGATGTGGGGTCTAATCTCAGGTCTGACATGGGGGGTCTGATCTGATGTGGGGGGTCTAATCTCAGGTCTGACATGGGGGGTCTGATCTGATGTGGGGTCTAATCTCAGGTCTGACATGGGGGGTCTGATCTGATGTGGGATCTAATCTGAGGTCTAACATGGGGGGTCTGATCTGATGTGGGGTCTAATCTGAGGTCTAACATGGGGGGTCTGATCTGATGTGGGGGTCTGATCTCAGGTCTGACAGGGGGTCTGATCTGATGTGGGGGTCTAATCTGAGGTCTAACATGGGGGGTCTGATCTGATGTGGGGGTCTGATCTGAGGTCTAACATGGGGGGTCTGATCTGATGTGGGGGTCTAATCTGAGGTCTAACATGGGGGGTCTGATCTGATGTGGGGGTCTAATCTCAGGTCTGACATGGGGGTCTGATCTGATGTGGGGGTCTAATCTGAGGTCTAACATGGGGGGGTCTGATCTGATGTGGGGGTCTAATCTGAGGTCTAACATGGGGGGGTCTGATCTGATGTGGGGGTCTAATCTGAGGTCTGACAGGTGGTCTGATCTGATGTGGGGGTCTGATCTCAGGTCTGACAGGGGGTCTGATCTGATGTGGGGGTCTGATCTGAGGTCTAACATGGGGGTCTGATCTGATGTGGGGGTCTAATCTGAGGTCTAACATGGGGGGTCTGATCTGATGTGGGGGTCTAATCTGAGGTCTAACATGGGGGGTCTGATCTGATGTGGGGGTCTAATCTGAGGTCTAACATGGGGGGTCTGATCTGATGTGGGGGTCTAATCTCTGAGGTCTGACATGGGGGGTCTGATCTGATGTGGGGGTCTAATCTGAGGTCTGACATGGGGGGTCTGATCTGATGTGGGGGTCTAATCTGAGGTCTGACATGGGGGGGGTCCTGATCTGATGTGGGGGTCCTGATCTGATGTGGGGGTCTAATCTCAGGTCTGACATGGGGGGTCTGATCTGATGTGGGGTCTAATCTCAGGTCTGACATGGGGGGGTCTGATCTGATGTGGGGGTCTAATCTCAGGTCTGACATGGGGGGGTCTGATCTGATGTGGGGGTCTAATCTCAGGTCTGACATGGGGGGGGTCTGATCTGATGTGGGGGTCTAATCTCAGGTCTGACATGGGGAGTCTGATCTGATGTGGGATCTAATCTGAGGTCTAACATGGGGGGTCTGATCTGATGTGGGGGGTCTAATCTCAGGTCTGACATGGGTGGTCTGATCTGATGTGGGATCTAATCTGAGGTCTAACATGGGGGGTCTGATCTGATGTGGGGGTCTAATCTGAGGTCTGACAGGGGTCTGATCTGATGTGGGGGTCTGATCTGAGGTCTAACATGGGGGGTCTGATCTGATGTGGGGGTCTAATCTGAGGTCTAACATGGGGGGTCTGATCTGATGTGGGGGTCTAATCTGAGGTCTAACATGGGGGGTCTGATCTGATGTGGGGGTCTAATCTGAGGTCTAACATGGGGGGTCTGATCTGATGTGGGGGTCTAATCTGAGGTCTGACAGGGGGGTCTGATCTGATGTGGGGGTCTAATCTGAGGTCTAACATGGGGGTCTGATCTGATGTGGGGGTCTAATCTGAGGTCTGACAGGTGGTCTGATCTGATGTGGGGGTCTGATCTGAGGTCTAACATGGGGGGTCTGATCTGATGTGGGGGTCTAATCTGAGGTCTAACATGGGGGGTCCTGATCTGATGTGGGGGTCTAATCTGAGGTCTAACATGGGGGGTCTGATCTGATGTGGGGGTCTAATCTGAGGTCTAACATGGGGTCTGATCTGATGTGGGGGTCTAATCTGAGGTCTGACATGGGGGGGTCTGATCTGATGTGGGGGTCTAATCTGAGGTCTAACATGGGGGGTCTGATCTGATGTGGGGGTCTAATCTGAGGTCTAACATGGGGGTCTGATCTGATGTGGGGGTCTAATCTGAGGTCTGACAGGTGGTCTGATCTGATGTGGGGGTCTAATCTGAGTCTGACAGGTGGTCTGATCTGATGTGGGGGTCTGATCTCAGGTCTGACAGGGGGGTCTGATCTGATGTGGGGGGTCTGATCTGATGTGGGGGTCTGATCTGAGGTCTAACATGGGGGGTCTGATCTGATGTGGGGTCTAATCTCAGGTCTGACATGGGGGGTCTGATCTGATGTGGGGGTCTAATCTCAGGTCTGACAGGGGGTCTGATCTCAGGTCTAACATGGGGGGTCTGATCTGATGTGGGGGTCTAATCTGAGGTCTAACATGGGGGGTCTGATCTGATGTGGGGTCTAATCTCTGAGGTCTGACATGGGGGGTCTGATCTGATGTGGGGGTCTAATCTGAGGTCTGACATGGGGGGGGTCTGATCTGATGTGGGGGGTCTAATCTCAGGTCTGACATGGGGGGTCTGATCTGATGTGGGGGTCTAATCTCAGGTCTGACATGGGGGGTCTGATCTGATGTGGGGGGTCTAATCTCAGGTCTGACATGGGGGGTCTGATCTGATGTGGGATCTAATCTGAGGTCTAACATGGGGGGTCTGATCTGATGTGGGGGTCTAATCTGAGGTCTAACATGGGGGGTCTGATCTGATGTGGGGGTCTGATCTGAGGTCTAACATGGGGGGTCTGATCTGATGTGGGGGGTCTAATCTCAGGTCTGACATGGGGGGTCTGATCTGATGTGGGATCTAATCTGAGGTCTAACATGGGGGGTCTGATCTGATGTGGGGGTCTGATCTGAGGTCTAACATGGGGGGTCTGATCTGATGTGGGGGGTCTAATCTCAGGTCTGACATGGGGGGTCTGATCTGATGTGGGGGGTCTAATCTCAGGTCTGACATGGGGGGTCTGATCTGATGTGGGGTCTAATCTGAGGTCTAACATGGGGGGTCTGATCTGATGTGGGGGGTCTAATCTCAGGTCTGACATGGGGGGTCTGATCTGATGTGGGATCTAATCTGAGGTCTAACATGGGGGGTCTGATCTGATGTGGGGGTCTGATCTCAGGTCTGACATGGGGGTCTGATCTGATGTGGGGGTCTAATCTGAGGTCTAACATGGGGGGTCTGATCTGATGTGGGGTCTAATCTCAGGTCTGACATGGGGGGGGGTCTGATCTGATGTGGGGGTCTAATCTGAGGTCTGACAGGTGGTCTGATCTGATGTGGGGGTCTAATCTGAGGTCTAACATGGGGGGGTCTGATCTGATGTGGGGGTCTAATCTGAGGTCTAACATGGGGGGGTCTGATCTGATGTGGGGGTCTAATCTGAGGTCTGACAGGTGGTCTGATCTGATGTGGGGGTCTAATCTGAGGTCTAACATGGGGGGGTCTGATCTGATGTGGGGGTCTGATCTCAGGTCTAACATGGGGGGTCTGATCTGATGTGGGGGTCTAATCTGAGGTCTGACATGGGGGCCTGGTCTGAGGGTCTGATTTGGGGGTCTGATCTGTGGTTTGATATGGGGGGTCTGATTGAAGTCTGATGAAGATTTGGCGGGTTGTTCCGAGGAAACTATATATTTTCTTATTTTCCTCTAAAACCTAGGAGCGTCTTATAAAGAACGGTAAATGCCTCCTCCAGAAAACTGACATGAAGAAACTAAAAAATTCATGGATTGGACAGCAGTTACTAGGTGTCCCTGCTGCCACCAGCAGAGGGCAGTGTGACTCTTTCATGGTGTGGGAGACTCCAGAAGCGTCCTGAGAAGTGATGGGAACTCTGCGTCCCTGCGACTATTGGCTCTTAAAGGGGTGTCAATTTTGTGACAATTTAGGTGCAGATACCACTTCTGGGACCCCCTCCCTCCCCATCTAACACCGATGGCAGATCTTAGCAACAACCTCTTGAAGGGGGAGTTCACACACAGCTGATTTGTTTTATGCATTTCTGTGGCCCATACAAAGACAATAGTGATCGTAGATTTATTTTTTATTTTTTCAAATAAGCTCACCACTCTTAAGATCTTGGCTTGCTGTCAGGGAATGGAAACCATGCCCACATTGAACATGGCACACTTGCACAGCTCATTACTGGAGAGACCTGGTAATGAGCCCTGCATCTGTGTGAGCGCGAATAGGAATGATTGTATAAGTTGACAGGAAGCAGAGATCTTGAAAGGCTGAATGTATTAGAAAACTACACAATGTTTCCATGTGCAATGATTAACAAGGGCTAATCTTTAGAACTACAACCTGGGGGAATAGGATGGGGGTTGTCATCAGGTCTGTGGGGTTTGGCAGGGCATCCTCGGTGTCGTCTTTATAATGCCAGCCAGAGCAGGGTCCTCCCAGCAGCACAGAGGATTTCAGGAGAGGAGTGCGCTGATCTTGTGGAGGTCACATGATGAGAGTTACATAGTGGAAGGAGCAGGGTCCTCAGCAGCACAGAGGATTTCAGGAGAGGAGTGTGCTGATCTTGTGGAGGTCACAGGATGAGAGTTACATAGTGGAAGGAGCAGGGTCCTCAGCAGCACAGAGGATTTCAGGAGAGGAGTGTGCTGATCTTGTGGAGGTCACAGGATGAGAGTTACATAGTGGAAGGAGCAGGCTCCTCCAGCAGCACAGAGGATTTCAGGAGAGGAGTGTGCTGATCTTGTGGAGGTCACAGGATGAGAGTTACATAGTGGAAGGAGCAGGGTCCACAGCAGCACAGAGGATTTCAGGAGAGGAGTGTACTGATCTTGTGGAGGTCACAGGATGAGAGTTACATAGTGGAAGGAGCAGGGTCCTCCCAGCAGCACAGAGGATTTCAGGAGAGGAGTGTGCTGATCTTGTGGAGGTCACAGGGTGAGAGTTACATAGTGGAAGGAGCAGGGTCCTCCCAGCAGCACAGAGGATTTCAGGAGAGGAGTGTGCTGATCTTGTGGAGGTCACAGGATGAGAGTTACATAGTGGAAGGAGCAGGGTCCTCCCAGCAGCACAGAGGATTTCAGGAGAGGAGTGTGCTGATCTTGTGGAGGTCACAGGGTGAGAGTTACATAGTGGAAGGAGCAGGGTCCTCCCAGCAGCACAGAGGATTTAAGGAGAGGAGTGTGCTGATCTTGTGGAGGTCACAGGATGAGAGTTACATAGTGGAAGGAGCAGGGTCCTCCCAGCAGCACAGAGGATTTCAGGAGAGGAGTGTGCTGATCTTGTGGAGGTCACAGGGTGAGAGTTACATAGTGGAAGGAGCAGGGTCCTCCCAGCAGCACAGAGGATTTAAGGAGAGAAGGGTTTTAGGGTTCACACACAGGACCGGGATCAGTCCAGGAAATACAGTCTGTGTGTTGGCTGGATCCTTCAGGTCGACCGCGGCTCCCCTGACCCGGCTGTACTGTGTCATAAATTACTATCTGATTGTGGGGCTGTTACACTGCACTCACATCATCATGTGTGCAATAGACCCGCAATCCGATAGGAATTCCTATAACACAATCAGTTCGGATCAGACACACAGACCATGTTTCCCGGGCTGATCACAGTCGTGTGTATGAGCCCTAAAGTCTTGGAAGCCCATTGTCGTCCGTGTCCCCGCTCAAATCCGTGAGCAGGTGGTCAGTGATGCATCCGTGTTGGGTCCGTGTGTCCGTTTTTTTGCTGTCCGTGTTGCATCCGTGTTTCACTGACACTGAACAGCTGCAAAATAATTTTCAAAGCATCTCTTCTTAATGATCCGTGAAATGTGGATGCAACGCGGATGGCATCCGTGTTGCATCTGTGGTTTTCACGGACCCGTAGACTATAATGGATGTGATGGATCCGTGAAATCCGTGCTGAAAACATTGATGTCTGAATACACACATTAAAATGAATGGGGACGTGTGCTGTCCGTGAAACACTGACGTGTGAATGAAAAAAACGTAGCAAAAATAGTCCTCTGTGGCTCGACTCCGCCCCGGCTCATGAGCGGCCTGACATGCAGCACAGTTATTAGGAAGCATGTGCGTCTTATAATTGTGGCGCATCTTACGTCCGGACATAATGTCAGTCTTAATAAATATCCCACAATTTTTTGAGAAAGCCCCAAACAAAAACATTTGTGTAAAAAAAAAATTACACCTGAAATCTATGACCGCCCCAGTCTTAATAAATGATATCAGTGCAGATTTTCAGAGGATCCCTTTACTTTAAAAAACAGACCTGCTGGAATCTATCGCCATCCTGTGGCCGCTTAGCAGAATGCACCCTGTTATTATTCTAATGACATATTAATCAAATACTGACCGTGTGACAGCGGAAGGGCTCGTTAGCTACAAAGAGCTCGTCAACTACAGATAGTCTCCCTCTAGGACCCTGCGCTCCTTCCTTTTCACCGACTGCCATTAGGTTTTAATAAGCACCATGAAACTGTCATTTATCTTCTCGGATCCCTCCAGGATTGTATACAACGTCATCCGGACCCCGAGAGAAACCCACTCTGCAGACTGGATGATGGGACGGTGGGAGAGAACGAAGTACTGTGCATGGTTCTGTGAGACTGTATCACATGGGGTGGGCTTAGATACACAGCCAATTAGACATGATGGGATTAGATACACAGTTTAGCAGACTGTATCACACTGGATAGGATTAGATACACAGCTCAGCAGACAGTATCACACAGGATGGAGACTGGAGGACCTCACATGGAGCGTCTGCTGGAGACTGGAGGACCTCACATGGAGCGTCTGCCGGAGACTGGAGGACCTCACATGGAGCGTCTGCTGGAGACTGGAGGACCTCACATGGAGCGTCTGCTGGAGACTGGAGGACCTCACATGGAGCGTCTGCTGGAGACTGGAGGACCTCACATGGAGCGTCTGCTGGAGACTGGAGGACCTCACATGGAGCGGCTGCTGGAGACTGGAGGACCTCACATGGAGCGGCTGCTGGAGACTGGGGGACCTCACATGGAGCGGCTGCTGGAGACTGGAGGACCTCACATGGAGCGGCTGCTGGAGACTGGGGGACCTCACATGGAGCGGGCTGCCGGAGACTGGAGGACCTCACATGGAGCGTCTGCCGGAGACTGGAGGACCTCACATGGAGCGTCTGCCGGAGACTGGAGGACCTCACATGGAGCGTCTGCCGGAGACTGGAGGACCTCACATGGAGCGTCTGCCGGAGACTGGAGGACCTCACATGGAGCGTCTGCCGGAGACTGGAGGACCTCACATGGAGCGTCTGCTGGAGACTGGGGGACCTCACATGGAGCGGCTGCTGGAGACTGGGGGACCTCACATGGAGCGGCTGCTGGAGACTGGGGGACCTCACATGGAGCGTCTGCTGGAGACTGGAGGACCTCACATGGAGCGTCTGCTGGAGACTGGAGGACCTCACATGGAGCGTCTGCTGGAGACTGGAGGACCTCACATGGAGCGTCTGCTGGAGACTGGGGGACCTCACATGGAGCGTCTGCTGGAGACTGGGGGACCTCACATGGAGCGGCTGCTGGAGACTGGAGGACCTCACATGGAGCGTCTGCTGGAGACTGGAGGACCTCACATGGAGCGTCTGCTGGAGACTGGAGGACCTCACATGGAGCGTCTGCTGGAGACTGGAGGACCTCACATGGAGCGGCTGCACTTTCTCCAGACCTGAATCCATTGAAAACCTCTGGGATCAGCTGAGGCGCTGTGTGTAGAGGCTCCTAACTCTGTACCTCAGAACCTCAATGACCTGAAGGCCTCACTTCAAGAAGAATGGGACGCCATGCCTCAGCAGACATGAGGCGACTTGTGAACAGCAGGAGACGTCGTAGTCAAGCTGTAATTGATGCTCAAGGCCACATGACAATTTCTGGAGACACTGACATTTTGTGGCGGTATACCCAGCACTGGGGTCGGTGAGATGCTGACATTATGTGGCGGTATACCCAGCACTGGGGTCGGTGAGACACTGACATTATGTGGCGGTATACCCAGCACTGGGGTCGGTGAGACACTGACATTATGTGGCGGTATACCCAGCACTGGGGTCGGTGAGACACTGACATTATGTGGTGGTATATCCAGCACTGAGGTCGGTGAGACACTGACATTATGTGGCGGTATACCCAGCATTGGGGTCGGTGAGACACTGACATTATGTGGCGGTATACCCAGCACTGGGGTCGGTGAGACACTGACATTATGTGGCGGTATACCCAGCACTGGGGTCGGTGAGACACTGACATTATGTGGCGGTATACCCAGCACTGGGGTCGGTGAGACACTGACATATGTGGCGGTATACCCAGCACTGGGGTCGGTGAGACACTGACATTATGTGGCGGTATATCCAGCACTGAGGTCGGTGAGACACTGACATTATGTGGTGGTATATCCAGCACTGAGGTCGGTGAGACACTGACATTATGTGGCGGTATACCCAGCACTGGGGTCGGTGAGACACTGACATTATGTGGCGGTTATACCCAGCACTGGGGTCGGTGAGACACTGACATTATGTGGCGGTATACCCAGCACTGGGGTCGGTTGACACACTGACATTATGTGGCGGTATACCCAGCACTGGGTCGGTGAGACACTGACATTATGTGGCGGTATACCCAGCACTGGGGGTCGGTGAGACACTGACATTATGTGGTGGTATATCCAGCACTGGGGTCGGTGAGACACTGACATTATGTGGCGGTATACCCAGCACTGGGGTCGGTGAGACACTGACATTATGTGGCGGTATACCCAGCACTGGGGTCGGTGAGACACTGACATTATGTGGCGGTATACCAGCACTGGGGTCGGTGACACACTGACATTATGTGGTGGTATACCCAGTACTGGGGTCGGTGAGACACTGACATTATGTGGCGGTATACCCAGCACTGGGTCGGTGAGACACTGACATTATGTGGCGGTATACCCAGCACTGGGGTCGGTGAGACATGACATTATGTGGCGGTATACCCAGCACTGGGGTCGGTGAGACACTGACATTATGTGGCGGTATACCCAGCACTGGGGTCGGTGAGACACTGACATTATGTGGCGGTATACCCAGCACTGGGGTCGGTGAGACACTGACATTATGTGGCCGGTATACCAGCACTGGGCCTGGGGTCGGTGAGACACTGACATTATGTGGCGGTATACCCAGCACTGGGGGTCAGTGAGACACTGATATTATGTGCGGTATATCCAGCACTGGGGTCAGTGAGACACTGACATTATGTGGCGGTATACCCAGCACTGGGGTCGGTGAGACACTGACATTATGTGGCGGTATACCCAGCACTGGGATCGGTGAGACACTTACATTATGTGGCGGTATATCCAGCACTGGGGTCGGTGAGACACTGACATTATGTGGCGGTATACCCAGCACTGGGGTCGGCTTTTGTTTCAGTAAATTGTTTGAGATGAGGAAATCACCGTTGCTGCTTCTACTTAATGCCCGACTTTCATGATATAACATCACTGGAGCCGGAACGTAGTACGTTTTTCCATAAATTTCACCCGAAAAACCAAATATCCCCAACTTTTTGTGAGTAGTGTATCCAGTATCTCAGATAGTCCACCCCGCACCATTTAGTAAATCTTTTCTTTCTTTTCCTGGGGCAGCACTGAAGATCTGACCCTTTGATACAATGTACAGTAGTCAGTGTGCGGCTTGTAGAACAGTGTAAATTGGGCGTGTCCTCAAAATAACACACCGCCATTAAAGGGGTGTTCCCATATCAGACAATGGGGATGTATCACTAGGATATGTCTTAGGCTCCATTCACACGTCCGTATTTTGTATCCGCATCCTTTCCGCAACTGTTTCAATAATTTCGGTCAATTTTGCGGATAGGATGCGGATCCGTTCATTTCAATGGGTCCTGAAAAAATATGGACAGTACACCGTGTGCTGTCCGTTCCGACTGTCCGCATAAAGAAATCCTCCTGTTCTACTTCTATACCTATTTTGCGGTCCGTAGCGCAATGAAAGTCTATGGATCCGCAAGAAATGCGGATGACTTGCGGAAAGGCATCCGCATGTCATCCGCATTTGCGGATTCTGTTCCAGGAGGCTAGAAAAAAAAAAAGGTACAGATGTTATTCATCCTTTCCGCAAAAAACGGATGACATATGGATACATCCTTTCCGTTTTTTATGGAAAAACGGAACGGATGTGCTGGAAAAACTGAGGTTTTTTTTTGCAGAACAACGGATCCGCAAAAAAATGACCGTTTGCCAGGATGTGCACAAATACGGACGTGTGAATGAAGCCTTATAGGTGCTGGAAATGAATGGGAGCGCACTGCACATGCTCGACCACCGCTCCCATTCATTTCTATGGAGCCGACAGAAATAACCGAGCCAGCGCTCCCATAGAAATGAATGGAGGGCGGCTGCGCATGCGCAGTGCACCCTCCTTCCCTTTTGGGGCTCCGTTCTCGATATAGGTGCACCTATGAGACAATGGGGGCATATGCTAGCGATATGCCCCCATTGTCTAAGATGGAAATAACCCTTTAACGTCTGAACCGCTGGCAACAAAAGTCAGTACACCCCGTTTTCACTTAGGAGCGTCCTCACTTTTGTTGCAGCGGTTTAGATGTTAATGGCCGTGAGTTGAGTTATTTTGAGGGCACACCCAATTTAGGGTGCATTCACACGACCGTAAGTGTTTTGCGGATCCCCGCCGTGTGCGTTCCGCATTTTTGCGGACCGCACATGGCCAGCGCTATGTAGAGAATGCCTATTCTTGTCCGCACTTCCGGACAAGAATAGGACATGCTCTATATTTTTTGCGGCGCCGCGGAACGGAACAACGGATGCGGACAGCACATGGTATTGAAATGAACGGGTCCGCACCCGTTCCGTAAAATCTTCAGTGTCCAAGGACGAGATAGAAGACAATAGTTACAACCATATGAGGCGTGCAGTCAGGTTTGTGAGATACTGTACACATGTATTATATAGTGTGTATATATATATATATGCAGTATACGTGGTGTTTGGCGCTGTATACAGTTGTCCCGTGGCAGTGAGGGCTGGAGATCCATCAATCCTCGGCTGTTCAGAAATAGATCGGCCTGTCATCCACTAGATCACATTACACCGGATCTCCACGTATCCATAGGACATTATAGGACCTTCAGCCCTGTTAACCCTTTCCTCACCCGCCATGTGCGCCCCAGTTTTGGATCCTCAGTCATATATATATATATTCCCATTAATAATACATTTCGGCGAGGTGATGAGGAATGTAGCGCTGTTTGCGGCTGTCATGGGAATACTAATCTCCACCCCCGTCCCCTCTCCTCCCGGACTCTGTGGAGACCGCACAATAGCTCCTAGGAAGGAACACAGACATCCACAGTTAATCCAGCCGTCGCCATGGGAACGGCAGCCGACAGCGCGTACCTACCAGCGGCGGCGGCGGCTTCTTTCCAGAATTTTTATCCAGCGTTTTAATCAATCCGTGCCAACGATCAGGTGCCCGGGCGCTCTCCACGACTCCCATTACACGGCTCCCTGCCGAGGGGGTTGTCAGATCTCCTAATATCACAAGTTCACGGAAACATGTAATCTGACCGCACGTAAATCCCGTGCGGCTGCCAGTGATGTATAGGAAAGGACCAGTAGCAAGACCTCTGCTTGCTGCCAGTGAAATGAAACTGTCCATGCGTAGACACAGCGTGACAAGCTAATCTTCTGTGTGGTCAGGACTAGATCTGGATGGTTTATCGCCCTCTGCTTGCTGTCAGTGTATGTACATCGTCCCAACCTGGTCCTGCTAGCACAGGTTCATGGCTGGTTGCAGTACGTCTTGGTTTCTATTCACTGACAACAAGCAAGGATTATTAAAATGGGGGTGAGAGTCTGAGGCAATATATAACACCATCACAGTACTATAACATTTACTACCCCAAAGTGGGCGAGTGGATGACTGTATGAATTATTGGGGTGGTGTATTACCTCCGCCGCTCCGACCACATCCGATTATATTTAGCAGCGCGTACAGCGTCTGAGTTATGTAATATTCATGCTTTTTTTTTTTTCTTTTCCAGCCTCCTAGGAATAGACTCGTATATATCCATGCTTGGGCAGGTTCTCGTTATCTATTCCATCTGTTACCATGGTTACCAGGAAAGTCCTTCAGTGTCTGAATTTAGAAAGTATCTTATGTTTGGGTCACCCATCATTTTACTGCAAACCCGAATATATCAGAATGTTATTTATAAAAGATGTGGGCTAATCGTTACAGAGAAATTCTACAGACGTGAAAGTGACATTACAGGGTTATTAGAGACAGCGTGGAGAGAGGATTTCTGGATAGATCTACTGTAATACTGAACCGTGTACCAGAATATAACTGCTATAATACTGCTCCTATGTACAAGAATATAACTACTATAATACTGCTCCTATGTACAAGAATATAACTACTATAATACTGCTCCTATGTACAAGAATATAACTACTATAATACTGCCTCCTATGTACAAGAATATAACTACTATAATACTGCCTCCTATGTACAAGAATATAACTACTATAATACTGCCTCCTATGTACAAGAATATAACTACTATAATACTGCTCCTATGTACAAGAATATAACTACTATAATATAACTGCTCCTATGTATAACAAGAATATAACTACTATAATACTGCCTCCTATGTACAAGAAATAATATAACTACTATAATACTGCTCTCCTCTATGTACAAGAATATAAACTACTATGTATACTGCTCCTATGTACAAGAATATAACTACTATAAATACTGCTCCTAATGCTACAAGGAATATAACTACTATATAATACTGCTCCTATGTACAAGAATATAACTACTATAATACTGCTCCTATGTACAAGAATATAACTACTATATAATACTGCTCCTATGTACAAGAATATAAACTACTATAATACTGCCTCCTATGTACACAGAATATAACTAATACTGCTACTATAAACTACTACTGCTCCTAATGTACAAGAATATATAATAATACTACTATATAACTATACTGCCTCCTATGTACAAGAATATAACTACTATAATACTGCTCCTATGTACAAGAATATAACTACTAATAATACTGCTCCTATGTACTAAGAATATAACTACTATAATACTGCTCCTATATGTACAAGAATATAACTACTATAATACTGCTCCTATGTACAAGAATATAACTACTATAATACTACTATAGCTCCTATGTACAAGAATATAACTACTACTAAGAATATAACTACTATAACTATAATACTGCTCCTATGTACAAGAATATAATACTACTGCCTCCTATGTAAGAATACTGCTTCCTATGTATGTACAAGAATATAACTACTATAATACTGCTCCTATGTACAAGAATATAACTACTATAATACTGCTCCTAGTACAAGTATAAACTACTATAATACTGTACAAGAATATAACTACTATAATACTGCTCCTATGTACAAGAATATAACTACTATAAATACTGCCTCCTATGTACAAGAATATAACTACTATAATACTGCTCCTATGTACAGAAATATAACTACTATAATACTGCTCCTATGTACAAGAATATAACTACTATAAATACTGCTCCTATGTACAAGAATATAACTACTATAATACTGCTCCTATGTACAAGAATATATAATAATACTACTATAACTACTATAACTGCTCCTATGTACAAGAATATAACTACTATAATACTGCTCCTATGTACAAGAATATAACTACTATAATACTGCTCCTATGTACAAGAATATAACTACTATAATACTGCTCCTATGTACAAGAATATAACTACTATAATACTGCTCCTATGTACAAGAATATAACTACTATAATACTGCTCCTATGTACAAGAATATAACTACTATAATACTGCTCCTATAGTCCTGGGCAGGTCCCAGTAGTTTTATCCTGCAGATTATTATATGTACAGGAGGTTGGCGTCTTTACGGCATGTGGCGGTGACTCAGCAGACAGACATATGGCAGCTCTTGGGTTTCTGGATGTTGCTCAGCTGGACCTCGGGCAGGAGGTGCAGTAACCTGAGCCCCTTACAGACTGTCACTTACCCCTGGGACTGGTGTCTGTGGGTTGTCACCGTATTTACCCGTTCTTCTATTTCCTGCCACTTTCACTTTTCCTTCATCCTCCAAAATTTGTAAATGTTAAAAAAATAAAGAAATAAAATAATAATTAAGATTTATGCAAATTGATACAATTGTGTCCCGTTTTATCTTTAGCAATACTCCTACATGTACAGGTATGGCTGCCGGGCACAAAGGTCAGGAGCCATATACGTCCTATCTACCTCAGCCATGAGGCACCCAGTGCCTCACGCCTCATACCCATCTCCATTAAGAGCAGAATTCCGTAGTCCTGCACTCCTTGTAGTGTGTCTCTGGGGAGCGGATCCCCCCCGTGGTTTATGTAAGGGGGGCGGTTAATACCATAAATGGCTGGTTTATTGATGGAGGGGGGGGGGGACATTTAATACGGGCAATTACATGGGGCACTCCCTGGTGCCTGCCCCCCTTCCCGTACTGTCACACCAGCTGCTAGCGAGTTCACCGCCATAAACCTTTATTTCCTCATATTTTTCCCGCTTTGTTACATTGTTTCCCAGGATGTAAATAGAAAGATTTGATTTGTTACATTGTTTCCAGAGAAGTGAATTGGAATATTTTTGCAGAAATTCTGCTTCTGTCTGTCTCAGCATTTGCAGTGTGTGGTTGTTCTGCTGTCATTGGTTGCTAGCAGACGCTCTCTCTCTCTCTCTCTCGCTCTCTCTCTCCCCTCCTCCTTCCCTCTCTTTCTCTCTCTCTTTTCTCCTCTCCTCCCTGCTTCCATGGCCTTTGTAGCTGCAGAGCAATGTGTCTCCCTATGACCAGGAGACCGACATTCCTTCTCTGCCCTTGTCTGTCACACGCAAGACCAAGACGTCTCCAAGAAGAGCCCGCGCCTCGTCCACGGCTCCCTCCTCCGCTCTCCAGAAGGACGGCTGACACCCTAATCAGATCACACAGGTCATTTTCCTTCAGTCGGAAGCATTGATTGCTCGGAGCTCCCCTCCTTGCTCCCTAAGGTGAGACAAGGACAGCTACCTCCGGCCACTGAGAAGCACAATGGATCTCAAGAAGATGCTGAGGAGCCCCTGGTGTCTTCCATTGGAGGAGCCAACCTTTACCTTATAGGTAGCCGGAGTCAGGATGCAGTCATCTGTCCCTTTAAATTCCTGCTCTCTCCCACAAGACCCTTCTTCTTTCTCTTTTTTTTTGCTTTCAGCACCAATGCTACGGTTCCTGAGTAGAGTTACCTCCGCTGACACCTGCTCCACTTGGATAGTCCTTCAAGACGCATGAAGGCCTCCGCTGCTCAGTGGATTGATTGAGACAACATGGGTCGTCGGCTGACTGGGCGGTAATCTGTGCCACCCGTTTCTGGACCGCGAGGTGGGGGGCAACCGACCCTGAGGAGCCCTCTAACCACCTCAGCTCTTCCAAGGATTTCATGACCCCCCAGGAGAGGATGAAGGACCACATATAATGATGATGCTTGATATTCAGGTAGGATACACGTGCTTTACCGTATAGAATATTGCGTGACGGGCAGGAGCATGGCGTAGGGTAAAGCATGGCGGCGGACCCCCTCGGACAGGAAGTGTTCTCTTCTAAGACAAGAGCGTTGGATGGGATTTATAACTGGAAGCTATTGCAGTGTGTAATAATCTTATAAACAGTGCCCGGTGATGTCATCGCGGGGGGGGCATGGCTTTATTCATTCTTAAAGGGGAACTCCATAAAAAATAGGGGTGTCATTACCAAGCTTTGCTGGATTTGGGGGGGGGGTGGTCCTCGGATTATGGATTCCTGTTTATATTTAGACCCTTTTTGCTTAAAGGGGATCTTTGGAGTTGTCCAGGATTCGTAAGACGTGGCTGTTTTCTTTGAACAGCGCCACACTCCTCCACAGGTTGTATGTGGTATTGCAGCATTATTGTGCTTGAAATGGCGCTCGTTGGCGGTATAGTCACTTTGTTGAATTTCTCCTCCTCCTGGGCCTTGCTTATATTTCATATAGGCATGGGTACAAAGGATAGGTTGTGATGTCATCGCGCCGTCACTTCTCATCAGAGGACCGTCTGTATAACGCCAATCACGCCATGGCCTTCTCCACCCATATGGCCTGTAGGAAAGCACTCGGCGCCTTGTCTTGCAGTATCCGTATAATGTACAGGGAGAGAGATGGGGGTAGCTGCTGGCGGTATACACGGAGACGTGGCTTGTCTGGAGCCGTTGGCCTGGAGGACGACGCCTGCCGCTGATCGCCGTGTCACTCTGCCAGGTTGTAGTTTTATTGGCAGACTGTACATGGACTGTCTGCATGGTTCTAATCTCGGCTCACACCGGGCCCCGCCGCGCAGACCTGGCTCAGCTCCGGAATAACTTATGGCCAGCCGGTCAGTATGGCGGGATTGTCTGTGGAATACTGGAGATGACTATCGAGGATTACCGACACCACAGTGATGACATAGGAAGACCTCCAGTTAGTGGCAAGGACAATTTTCCCTGTGATGACATCATCAAGCTTCTTAAAGTGACCTCATCAAACGGCTTCCCTGCTGATAGTGACCTCATCAAACTGCTTCCCTCCTTATAGTGACTCTCATCGTGACCATCAACTGCTTCCCTGCTCCTTATAGTGACCTCATCAAACTGCTTCCCTGCTTATAGTGACTCATCAACTGCTTCCCTCTTCTTCCCTCTTATAGTGACCTCATCAAACTGCTTCCCTGCTTATAGTGACCTCATCAAACTGCTTCCCTCCTTATAGTGACCTCATCAAACTGCTTCCCTGCTTACAGCTGACCTCATCAACTGCTTCCTGCTCCTGATAGTGCCTCATCAACGGCTTCCCTCCTTACAGCTTACAGTGACTCATCAAACTGCTTCCTCTCCTTATAGTGACCTCATCAACTGCTTCCCTCCTTATGACCTTCCCTTCCCTCCTATAGTGACCTCATCAAACTGCTTCCCTCCTTATAGTGACCTCATCAAACTGCTTCCTCCTTATAGTGACCTTCCCTCCTATAGTGACCTCATCAAACTGCTTCCCTCCTTATAGTGACCTCATCAACTGCTTCCTCTTATAGTGACTCATCAAACTGCTTCCCTGCTTATAGTGACCTCATCAAACTGCTTCCCTCCTTACAGTGACCTCATCAAACTGCTTCCCTCCTTATAGTGACCTCATCAAACTGCTTCCCTGCTTATAGTGACCTCATCAAACTGCTTCCCTGCTTACAGTGACCTCATCAAACTGCTTCCCTGCCTTATAGTGACCTCATCAAACTGCTTCCCTGCTTATAGTGACCTCATCAAACTGCTTCCCTCCTTATAGTGACCTCATCAAACTGCTTCCCTGCTTACAGTGACCTCATCAAACGGCTTCCCTGCTTACCTCATCAAAACGGCTTCCCTGCTTATAGTGACCTCATCAAACGGCTTCCCTTATAGTGACCTCATCAAACTGCTTCCCTGCTTATAGTGACCTCATCAAACGCTTCCCTGCTTAAACCTCATCAAACTGCTTCCCTGCTTACAGTGACCTCATCAAACGGCTTCCCTGCTTACTGTGACCTCTTTAAACTGCTTCCCTGCTTACTGTGACCTCATCAACTGCTTCCCTGCTTACTGTGACTCATCAACTGCTTCCCCTCCTTATAGTGACTCATCAAACTGCTTCCCTGCTTATAATGACCTCATCAAACGGCTTACCTCAGGACCTCATCAAACTGCTTCCCTGCTTACAGCTCATCACAGTGATAGTGACCTCATCAAACGCTTCCCTGCTTACATGACCTCATCAAACGGCTTTCCCTGCTTATAGTGACCTCATCAAAACTGCTTCCCTCTTATAGTGACCTCATCAAACTGCTTCCCTCCTTAATAGTGACCTCATCAACGGCTGGCTTCCCTCCTTATAGTGACTGGACTCATCAAACTGCTGCTATAGTGACCTCATCAAACTGCTTATGACCTCATCAACTGCTTCCCCTTACAGTGAACCTCATCAACTGCTTCCCTCCTTATAGTGACCTCATCAAACGGCTGCCTTCCTCTTATAGTGACCTCATCAAACTGCAATAGTACTTCCTCTTCTTTATAGTGACCTCATCAAAACTGCTTCCCTCTTTCAAACTTCCCTCCTTATAGTACCTCATCAAACTGCTTCCCTCCTTATAGTGACCTCATCAACTGCTTCCCTCCTTATAGTGACCTCATCAACTGCTTCCCTCCTCATCACCTGCTTCCCTCCTTATAGTGATGCTTCCCTCCTTATAGTGACCTCATCAAACTGCTTCCCTCCTTATAGTGACTCATGCTGCATAGTGAAACTGCTTCCCTCCTTATAGTGACCTATCAAAACATGCTTCCCTCCTTATAGTGACCTCAGATTCAAACGTGCTTCACCTCCTTATAGTGACCTCATCAACTGCTTTCCCTGCTTATAGTGGACCCATCATGCTATAACCTGCTTCCCTGCTTACCTCAGCTTCCCTGTTTTGCTTCCCTTGACCTCAAAACTGCAGTGACCTCATCAACTTCCCTGCTTACCTCATCATACTGCTTCCCTGTGACTCATCAGCTGACCTCATCAAATGCTCCCTCCATCATCTGCTTCCTGCTTACAGTGACATCAGATAACTGTTTATACTGACCTGATCAAACTGCCAAAATAATATAGTAAGGCTGCTACCCCACGGTATAATGATGTCATCAAACGATCTATGATTTACGTCCTTTACTGATTACTGTGATGTCACTGAACTATTTCTCTGGATTTCCCATTCACCTGAATGGACCTGTGCTGCAGGGGCCTTGTGTCTGTAGGCTGATACTGAGGGTTTGCTGCAGTGTATCCAGTCTGTGCTACCTGCACTGATACACTGAAGCAAACAATCAGTACAAAAGATATGTAAACTGCTGGTGTATTTTGCTCAGTTCATCCATTGCATCTATAGTCGAGTTTCATTTGACTGCAGTGCCATGGCTGGGACCAACCTTGGGTCAGCAGTCACCCTGCCTCTGAGGTAGGTAGGGAACAGCAAGATGTAAATCCTAGGCCCTCATATGATGTGATTTTTAGAAAAACATTTGTGTTCCTTTGTGTTCCCCTTGTGCCACATGCAATGCATCCTATTGCCACAGGGGGGCAGCAGAGTCCTTGGTTCACTGATGTGATTGGATCTTGTAGCAGATGTCAATTAGGAATGATTGTTCTTCCTTCCGTTAATTAGATGAGATCAGCCTTTCTGGATCCTGGAGATGGCGTCTTGGGTTGCTGTTCTGCTAGTAACGCGTTTCATGACACCTGGCGGTGTGATAATTGTCGCGTGACTCAGGGGCATTCGGAGACGCAAGGAATTCCTCAAAAGTACCAAACCAGATACTCATCCCATACATGAGAATTGCCTGCCCTCATCACCAGCGTCGCGTAAACGAGCTATTAATTAGATCTCATTGACTCGTCTGTATAATCATATGGCTTTACTGTGGAACTACAACTCCCAGCATGGCCATACAGCACAAGGTGCATCAGGAAATATTCCTGAATTGCATAAAAAATAATGTCCAGGTGCAGTGTGCTGCTGCGGCGGTGTTAATCGTCATGCTGCTGCTGTCTGTAATCCTATCTGTGTGATACTGTCTGCTGAGCTATACTGTGCTCTAATCCTGTGTGATACTGTCTGCTAGCTGTGTATCTAATCTGTCTGCATGTGTTCTAATCTGTGTGATAGTGTCTGCTGAGCTGTGTATCTAATGTATACCTGTGTATCTAATCTGTGTGATCTGCTGAGCTGTGTATCTAATCCTATCCTGTGTGATACTGTGCTGTGTATCTGAGTCTGCTGAGCTGTGTATCTAATCCTGAGCTGTGTATCTAATCGTGTCATGTCCTGTGTGATACTGCTGAGCTGTGTATCTAATCCTATCCTGTGTGATACTGTCTGCCTTGAGCTGTGCTATCTAATCCTATCCTGTGATACTGTCTGCTGAGCTGTGTATCTATCCTGTGTGATACTGTCTGCTGAGCTGTGTATCTAATCCTTCCTGATGTACTGTCTGCTGAGCTGTGTATCTAATCCTCTCCTGCTGTGTGTGTCTGTGTGAGCTGTGTATCTAATCCTATCCTGTGTGATACAGTCTGCTGAGCTGTGTATCTAATCCTCTCCTGTGTGATACAGTCTGCTGAGCTGTGTATCTAATCTATCCTGTGTGATACTGTCTGCTGAGCTGTGTATCTAATCGTGTCATGTGTGATACTGTCTGCTGTGTGATACTGCTGCTGTATCTAATCCTATCCTGTGTGATCTGCTGTCTGTCTGAGCTGTGAGCTATCTAATCCTATACCTGTGTGTGTATAATCTGTCTGCTGCAGCTGTGTATCCTATGTGTGTATACTGTCTGCTGAGCTGTGTATCTAATCCT